>PVKU01006367.1:0-41155 GCA_004027475.1 Anoura caudifer
TGAAAATGGCAAACCACCTCACCCTGGGTGGTGACAGAAATATTATGCAGATCCACTATTGTGATCTGAATGACCTGCGTGTACACACACACTCACACACACATATACCCGGAGGGGACCGCAGCTGGTACACTAGTGAGCACTATCGCAGAAACAAGCAGCCCCAAATTCCCAGCGGTTGCAACGACAAACACGAATCTCTCATCATGGTGCTGGGTTGTATACAATGTATAACTCGGAACACGTCCAAAGGACGCTAATCACCCACATGTTTAAATGCATCAGCTTGTCTGGCCTGGGATGAAAAGCCACATAGCGGCCGGGTCTCGTTGCATCACCGCAGCAGTGTGGGGCACAGTCACAGTGACATCGTGCATGCGGTGCTGACGTCACCTGCCCCTGACTTGTCCCCACTTGCCAGGGAGCAGACCTGGTATCCCGGGCCCATGGGGCTCCTTCCTGCTGATGTCTGTCGCCAGCAGCTGAACGGCCCCATAAATATTCCCACTGGGAGCCGCCCAGGAACTGCAGGGGTTCGACTGCAGAAGAGAAGGTTGGGAAGGAGATGTCAGTCCTGAAACGTTTGAAGGGACACTCATGGGACAGAGGAATCGGACACGTTTACTTCTTCCCTGAGAGATGGAAGCCACAGGGTGTGTTCGAAGGACAGTTCTGTACCACCTGGTCTATTCTAAGGAAGAATTCTGTCCCTGGGGCCCGTGCAGCGACCTGCTGCGCCAGCTCCGAGAGGACGCAGGCCCCGGGTGAGGCTCCCCTGCCCAGGAACTTGGGGTCTGCGGGCCGCCTGCCCCCGAGCGCTGGCTGCGGGGCCGCCCATCCTGCATCGGTCATCCGCCCCAGCGCGCCAGAAAAGCCTTTTAAAGGGAGACCGGAGCGTAGTTCGGTTTCATTTTTGAGCCATTTGAATAGGATTTTACTTTTGGAAGCGTTTGGGGAAAGCCGAAGCCCTATAAAGTTTATTTTAATTTCACATACGTTACAGATCAAAAGAAACATCATCCTGGAAAAAAACGCCCTAATGATCCGAGATGACCTAATTCTGGGTGCCCTCTTTCGGAAAGGCTCCGCAGCCGCCACCAGGGGCTGTCCTGGCCCGTTGCGGCGTCCTGAGACCGACGCGCTGCGTTGCCGGTATCCCATCAAAGCACAGGTTTTTTGTTTTGCTGGGACGTATTTTTATTACCGAGAAACGATATGTAATATTTGTTGTTTTTGTCAAAGAAAAAAGAAAAGACGTCTTCGAGAGGCAAACACATTTTCCAGATACCCATGATTCATCCACCAAAGGCTTTATGAATATCGGTTTCATTACATTTATTACATTTTTTGGCTGCAACTGAAAAAGAAATGAAAAGTGGAAAAAAATCATCAAAACTAATGATGGCCTTACAAAGTGATGTGACCTTTCTAAAAAGGAAAACTCTGTCTATTTCCAAGCTGTGAAGAATTTATAGGACGGTTATGTTGTTTTAAAACATTCCTTATAGCAACATAAAACTTCACGTTTCACGTTCCGGAGGGTGAAGGAGAGTCGATTGGATTAGCGGGCCTGCCGCTGCCGTTTCCCAAGGTGTGTGCCCGGGACACCCACCCCAGCCGGGTCCGTGGGGTTCGCGGCCAAACAAGGCAGATGCAGCCGGAGCCCCCTTCTCCGATTTGCGAGTCCCGTTGGCGTTCAAGGCGCTGAGACGTCTCATAACAGAGACTCTTGTCGGCATCTCTCCAGACTGTTCTGGAAACGCCCGGAGCAGGGTGAAGAGCGTCGGGCGCCCCGTTCCCGGCTGAAGGGTTACACACCCTGGGGGCCTCGGGCCCCTCCCTGGGGTGCGCTTCAGCCATGAAACCTGCGTGCTTCGTGATGCCAGGAACAACGTGTGTGCACGTCAAAGGGAAAGTGTCACGGTGTCCCTCTGTTGACAGAATACCCTACAGCCCTGAAGAAGGACTCGCTGCCCAGAAGGTGTCGCCACAGAAACACAGCTGGGAGGCCGTGTGCGCTGATTTTTTTTCCCAGCGGCTCCTATGACATGGACTCTCGTTATTCTAGTTACACAAAACCATCCCTAGGGATTCTCGCAGAGAAGGAATAATTTCAGAGCATCTTTTTAAGCTTTTGGACATTTTATGATGAGCACATACGTCTTTTAAAAAAAAAATAAAACAATAAAGATATTTCCACCCTGACTAAAAAAGTCCTGTCTCCCAAAGAAGTGATTAAAGCTGCCCGTGAGTGATGCCCAGCCTCCTGGCCTCTGGGTCCGGGGAGAAAGTTATCCCGCCTGAGGCTTCCCGGTGATACTGGGATGACACCCATGCGGCGCCTGTGGCGGTGGGGTCCGTGGCACCTCCCTCGAATCTCCCCAGCAGAACACTCTGCTCCTCGGAGCAAAGAGGATCGATCCCCGCGGGGCCTCGGTCTCCTCAGACGGCAGAGACGGTTGTGCAAACTTCCCGGGCTGACGCATCCGCCGGAGCTCGCACAGCCACGGACGCGCTGAATGGGGCGTTTCCGGGCCTCACTTGTCCTCCTGCTGTTCTTTTGTCCCCTTTCACACGTTTTGCGCCCCGGCCCCCCCCCCCCCCCCCCCCCCCCCCCCCCCCCCCCCCCCCCCCCCCCCCCCCCCCCCCCCCCCCCCCCCCCCCCCCCCCCCCCCCCCCCCCCCCCCCCCCCCCCCCCGTCTCATTTCTGTGCTAACGCTCTGCCTCCGCCCCACGTCTTCCGTGAACTCCCGGTGTCCACACGGATGGCAGTCCTTCCCTCTTTCCACGCAGAAACCAAGAGGACAGACAGCCTGGGGTTAGTCTGTGCAGGGTGGGCAAAAGTGGGCTTGCAGTGTGGGCACCCAGAACACAGTTTATTCCCGTATGAGTGCTTATTATGAGTGCTTATTAATCCTCGTATTATTTCCCCACAGGAACAGCCGTAAGCCTGCTTTCCCCCCACCCTGTGTCTGGGCTGCCCGGCACGGTCGTCACCGGCCACAGGGAACATGACGTCCGAGCCCCTGACCGTGATCGGTGAGAAGAGAGACCTGCTCTGAGTGTAAAATACACACGGAGTCCAGGGTCACCCATGTCTCGTTAATAATTTCCGTATCGACTCCATGATGAAGTGGCGGCATTCTGGATATATCGGGTTAAAGAGAAGAGACTCCTAAAACTAATTTTGCCTGTGCCATCTTTTTCGCAGGGCCACTGGAGTTTAGAATCGCACATGTATTTCCACTGGGTGGCGCTGGTCTGGATTAACCGCGCTCCAGTGTTTTTCTCAGTACCTCTCATGGGTCCCGTGTTTGCCCCAGGTGCTCCGTGCCCCCGTGTGTCAGTCATGAGGGATGAGGGTCTGCATGTGGACCATGGCACCGAGGAGGCTGGGGCGATGGTTCTGCAGCATGCAGGAGAGCTCTCCGGAAACTCATGCTCTGACAGCCACTTGTCCTGCCTCAGGAATCTCTTAGGTATACACAGAAATATTGGCTAAATAAGTGTGTTCTTCTTTGTAGACGTGACTCCTCAGCCCAGCGATGAGCGTGCAACCCAGCTCTGCCCAGAGATATGGCCGACAGTTCATGTAGAAACTCAAAATACAGGGGAGACATTTGGGTATTTTAACACCCCCCCACACTCGGGATCTGAAGGGGCCCCAGAAAGCACCGCGCCCCAGTGATGAAGGAAATAAAGTGGAATAACAAGTGGGGTGCGCTGGCGGCCGGAGCAAAGGAGCCGCACGTGGGCCCAGGCCCCGACGTCACAGCGGTCGGATCTCGCGATCGTCCGGCTAGGCCCTGCCGAGTGTCTCCTCTGTGTAATTTACATGATGACAACAGATTTCCTGGTGGTTCAGAAGAAACAAAAACTGCATATTAGCTATAATTTATAAGGTCAGAAGGAAATTTTTGGACAGTTACTGAGCTGTATTCCATCACTAGAAACGTCTGTTTGTTGTAAAATAAGGTAATGACCCCGAATGACCCTCCTATAATGAGAAAGAGGATTTCAAAACTCCCCCCACCCCACCCCTCACAGCAGGCTGTCTTTAACCAAAGAGGTGGACTCTGCTTCTCACGACCATATATTTCAGCGAGCCGCCTGCGGCCCGTTCCGGAAGACGGCAGGATTCAATAAATAATGCACGTTTCAAAGTGAAACCTGGAAAATGTCACAGCGAGCCCGATAGTCAGGGCCTAGCCCCCGCAGGTCTCCGACAGGGAGCCAGGCGATGGGTGTGCGGGGACCGGGGGACGAAGAATGGTTAGCAAACTCTACAAAGAGGAAAAAGCAGGGCGAAGACCTCCATGGATGCGTTCGCTTGTAGCCTTTGAGAAGCTGCTTCCAACTCTCCGGCCTCCACACAGACCAGGTGGCATGAGAAACCCCCAAAGGGAGTTCGAGGCTGATTTATGCCCCGTGTGCGGCCTCTGGGGCCAGCTTGGTCAAACGCGTTCTCTGGCAAATGCGGCACCCTCCTCTCCGGCAACCACCCTCCCCCAGAGCCGACTGTCACCCTCTCCGTGATGCTCTCCCGGAAGGAGAGTAAGGCCGATCTTCACCAGCCATCGCCTGAAGGGCAAAACTCTCTTGGGAAGTCACCGAGACTAAGCTAACTCGTAAGACGGGGCTGGAGTGTCACCGGGAGGAACCGGCACAGGGAGGCGAGACCCAGGGCAGAAGGCATTAATCTGTGCATGGTCCAGCCAAGGCCTAAAGCTGGAGAACCCGCCTGCTGGTAAAGGGTGATAAGCCAAGACCGATGGCGGAAAGGGGACAGTTTCATCCTGGCCCATTTGTGGCGCTCACAAATCGGCAGTATGCTGGGGAGCGTGGGGTTTTGCACAGATGAAGTCCGATGAATTTCATCCACCTACTCCCTGCTTCCTGCCAAAGAGCTGTACCCTGTGCTGATTTAAAAAAAAAAAAAAAAAAAAAAAAGGCACCGAAACCCAAAAATCCACCTCTGAGAACACGCCAGGCACTTCTCCAACCGACAAAGGAAACAAGAATGGGGGGACGTTAGGGATGAAGATAAATGTTAGTCTGCGGAAACGCTAATAAAAAACAAACCTCGTTTGGTGTGACTCTGCCCCACTGTCGTATTCTGAGCTGAAAATCCTAATAAAAAAAAAACAATGCAGCCGAGTGTAAAAACCACATGACCCCCGCCTTAAAGATTTCTCCTGTCAAGAAACCTTGGGGAGCTGTGAAAAATGCATGACGTGGAAGAGGAAGCCATGGAGAAGGTGGGGCAGATCGAGAGCTTTCTGAGGGGCAGTCAGAAACGCCGGGCTGACAGCTACGGCTAATTCGGAAAGAATAGACTCCCCATTGCAATAACAAGTAAAAGGTGTTCAAAGGGAGAAAGATTATATTTTACTTCAGCAAGTACAGCTTTTGCTGAGTGTTACATAGACATCGATTAAAATCTCTCACTTTGACAGGTGGGAAGAACCGTCCGTCTTCGGGGTCTTTCCTCCTTGGCTGGTGCCTCCAGAGGTCGGATTCGCGAGGCTCCTCCGCTGGACTCAGGGGACACCAGGAGTTTCGACTTTGTACTATTTTAATTCCGCAAGGGGGGAGGTGCCTAGTTCGGCTTTTGGTTTGGCTTTGAGTTCTGCAGGGTCTTTAGCAACGGCCGGCAGCATGGCGGGGTTTACTGTCTACGAAGCTGATGCGTCCTTTGGGGCCAGATCACACGAAATGAGTAGTTCCTCTGGGGGTGAGCCCTGAAAAACTGTTGACGGAAATATTCCTGCCGCTTCCCGAAGGGCAGTTTACCAGCCAGAAGTGGTTAGTGCAAGACTCAATGGAGAGAGAGGCCGTGCCAGACGGTGGGAAGGAAGTCCAGCCCGGAGACCAGGCGTGTCCACAGCTCAGCAGCCACACCCTGTCCCCTGCTGTCCTTCCATTCCTGCTCTGTTAGGGAGGCATGGTGTTTCCTGCTGTACCGACCTTTTAACCTGGTACGGACAACGGCAGTGGCACTGCTAACAGCAATGGCGATAATGGTGCTGGCAGCCCCCCAGCATCCCTCACTGCTGTGTAACCAAGTGCCCCGGTGCTGCGCGGCCCGAACCGGTCCCTATTCTACTGCGGCACGCCGAGCTTTGGGAGTCGTGAATTCAGGCGCGGCGCGGCTGGGCGACACTTCCGCTGCCCGTGGTGTTGATGGGTGGATGCTGCTGGTGGAGCTCCGAGGGCAGGCCGGTGGTCTGCAGGGACCCCACTGTCTAGCACATGGGCAGGGGCAGCTGGAAGGCTGGGCTCAGTGGCACTGTGGACCCCACATGGGGAGTCTCAGGGTCGCCCATCTTACCTGTGGCCCAGGCTCCAACATCAGGTGTTCCCATGAACGAGGAAGAAGGGCCACGGGCTCTCATGACTCGGTCTCGGGAGGGACAGTGTTTCTGTACCCCAGGGGTCAATGCGGTCACAGACCCCACCCGGGCTCAAGCAGAGAGGACTCAGAGCTACTCTCCCCCCCCCCCCCGCCACCTCGACTCCTACCCCCTCCCCGCAAAGGGAGGAAGAAAAAAGTGCACGTCCCTGTTTTAAAACTACCACAAGCAGTGACCTTTACTGAGCGCATGTGCCAGAGAACCGCCACGAGGTGGATTTGGGCTAAGCCATTTAACCCTTGCACCAGTCCTGTGAAACAACCCTCCCCTCCCCATCTTCCTCATGGAAAAACTGAAGAACAGAGAAGTCAACTCATTTGCCAAAGTCACTCTTCTAGCAAACCATAGTGCAAGGATTTGCACACTTATAAGGTTGGTTTGAAGTTCAAATAAGATAATGTGGGAAAGCCCCATTTTAAAAAAATTTTACTTATTTATTTTTTAAAGAGAGGAGAAAGAGGGAGAGAACCATCAACGTGTGGTTGCCTGGCACGTGCCCCGCCACCAGGGACCTGGCCCACAACCCAGGCCCGCGCCCTGACTGGGAATCGAATCAGCGACCCTTTGGTTCGCAGGCAGGAGCTCAATCCACTGAGCCACAACAGCCAGGGCAGAAACCCTTTTTTAAAATGTGGTATTTTATAGTCACCTTGTTCTGAAAAGGATTTCCGGTAGCTTCGTCAAGGGCCTGAAGTGGTAAATGGAAGCCAGACGCTACTGTCTCCGCACAAGGCAGGAAAGGCTTTAAGACATATACCCGGCTCCCCTGCTTAGCGCCCCTCAGCCGCTTCCTGTCACCTTAGACAAAGCCCATAATCCTTTGCAGCCAAGTACAGCCTTTTCCAGGTTCCCAGGGACACGGAGTGTGGCTGACCTGCCCCGGGGAAAGGCAGGTGGTCCAGCCGTGCCTACCTGGGGACTACACTTGGTGGGGAGGGACGTGGAGATTTCAGAGGCCACAAAGGGTGTTTGTGCTGTGTGACACGGGACACAAAGCCTCCTGCTTGCGTGCGAATTTGTAGGAAAAGCGATGGGTCTTGCCAAGCCTTCCCCAGCTGCCTTACCCACAGAGAATCTCGACCTCCTCTCTTCACATTTTTTCCTGAGCACGCACCAGCCCATTCTCCCGTCGGGCTGTCTCCTTTGGCGGAAAGTAAGCTCCACGAGGGGAGATATTTTTTGTCCCAGCTCCTGGAGAGCACCCAGAACTCAGTAAGGGCCCAGTAATCAGGGGTGTCTGACCCACAGCCCGCCACAAAATCATCAATGTACTTAAAACGTGATGAGATTTTTTGTGATTATGTGTCACAGTGCATTTAATGTGTGGCCCAAGACAACTCTTCCAGTGTGGCCCGGAGACACCAAAGGGTGGGACACCCCTGAACTGGATGGATTACTTCACTGTTGAGTAGTTCACATCCAACCACTCGATGGCGGGAGGACAGGCTCGCTGGTTAAAGGAATGACCAGTTCCATGTGAGTGGATTTCCTGTGGTGGTTGGGGCTCAAGGAAAGTCCTGCCCTAAATTTTTAAACAGTGGAGGGGTTGGAGAGCGAGGTAAAAGAGAGAGGACACAGAGGTGGGGAGATGCCTGCCCTGGTCCAGGTGGGGTGGGCGGGCTTCCAGAATCAGACCAAGGCCATGCCGTCACAAGCGCAGCCGCTGGACCGGCAGCACGAGCACCAATGAACCGATGAGCCCTGGGCGCTTGTTAGAGATGCCTGAGCCCCGGGGGACCCGTTGGCACAGCAGAGCCTGGGGAGCCCTGGGTGAGGGTGTCACCAGCAGGCAGCCCGGCAGACCTCAGCTTGCAGAAGGCAGGTTTTCCAGCGGATGAGAGGGAGGCAGCCGCCTGCTCTGACAACTCCCTCTCCAGGGAGCCGGGGACAAGGCTGGTGCAGGAGACCTGTGGGGGCCGGGGGGGGGGGTTGCAGAACGAAGGCCTGTTCTGCAGGAAGCTGGGAGCAAGAGGAAGCAGCAGAGCGCTGCAGGCTGGGGCAGGCAGAGACCACGCCCAGGGCTCAAGGTTGCAGCCCCCTAACTGGGCCCCTTTGCAGGGCCCTCCGGGACCCCTCTGCGGGCCGTCCAGGTGCCTCCAGCACAGTCGCAGCACCTCCCACCCTCGCGTGCAGGGCGGTGGCTGCTCTCAGCCCCTTGGTTCTTCCCCTCCTGCCCCTGTCCCAGCAAACCCCATGCACCCTGAGGCCTCCGCTTCGTGGTCACCTCTGCCAGGAAGGCCCCCTGACTTGAGAGCCCCTAGAATTCTGCCTCCCGGAACTCCTCACCGTACTTGAAACAGCATGCTCAGCGCAGACACCCCTGCTTGGCCGGAAGCTTCAGGAGAGCTGCCCTGCGTCCCCAGCCCCCAAGCAAGGGCTTGTTCACACTAGGCGCTCAACACGTGTTTCTTCAGTGAGTGAATTCACAAATGAATGGACGGTCTGGAAAAGTTTGCTCCACTGGCAAGACTGGTTCGGTGGAAAATGACGTTTTTTCCTTGAGCACTCCGGCAGATGTTTGGTGCCTCACCGTCTGCCCGGCTGACAGGACGCCGACTCTGCTCACGCGGTGGGCACGTGGGAGGCCCTTCCCCAGCCCCGCGGCCGGATCGTGACAGTGAGGGGGTCCCAGGCCTCTTGCAGTCATGGCCCAGGGGCAAGGGTGGGGCCTAGTTCTGGTCCAAAAGACATCAGGGGAATGAGCTGGTGCTCATCTCCGGAGGAGATGGCCTTCCCTAGTGAAAGGGGACTCGGGGGGACCAACTTGCCCCCATCTGCCTGGGCTTCCCAGGGACGCCCACCCCCTTCAGTCCTGGGCAAAGGGCGATGGTCATCACCCTGTGCGTTGGCCACTTTTTCTTTCTGTTTGAGATGTTGCTGTGTCTGTGGCTACAGAGACATCTTGTAACCATGAGGTGATGTGTGTGAGGATGAGGCTCTGACATATGGAGAAGACCTGAGCCCAGAAAGAGTCTTTGGTGGCATCCCTGAGTCACATGACCACAGCCCCGGACTGTTCTACCTCTCACCTCTTGTTACCTGACATAACTGGTCACCTTCATGGCCTAAGTCACTCTTAGATGGGTTTGCCATTACTTGCAGCTGAAAGCAACCCTAACCAACGCAGTCAAGAAACTGCAGGGGAAAAGCGTGGGCAAAAAGAAGCCCGGTGGGGTCCAAGGACCACAGAAGGCAGCTCTCAGAGAGTCCCAGGCCCTGCAAGCGTCCCGGCCAACCCCCGGAGACCTTCGGCTCCGGGTCTCGGGCTGGAAACCACTCAGCGTCTGGCTGTCATGCTGTCATCGGTGCGGCACGCACACCATCTGTTCAAATATTGTCAGACAGAGAAATCCTGTGTTGACAACTTCAGTTCACTGACGGTACACGTTTCACCTGCCTCGACAGGCAGAGCTGTTCTGAGAGGATTCCCACGAAACAAAGGCGCCTCCGCGCTGCATTTGCTGAGGGAGCCTGAGGAGCAGGGTCCCGTGTGCCCTTTGTCTGGCTGATGGGCACGTTTTTCACGGCCCAGCAGAGGTGTGTGGGGCTTGGCCCCGCGGAAGGCGGCTCCGCCCTTCCCCGTAAGCTTAGAAACAAAGTGTTCTCTTGACCTGTCTCTCATCAGCCTTTCATCTGCAGCCTCCCTGCAGCTGGGAGGACCGAGGGCTCTGCATTGCGCAGGGAGGCTCCCTGGAACACAGCCTCCCCCCGCCCCCCGCCCAGCCTGCCCTTCCCGCAAGTTGACTGGGGGCATCCTGCACCTTTTGGCTCCTCTCCAAGCCAGAAGTCTCCTCCGGTCCTTCGTCCCTGGTTCCCCTGTGTGGTGTTGGCAGCTTCCCTGGACAAGGAAGAGCCACAGAAGACGTGAGCCTGCTGTTGAGATCCAACAGCTAGATTGTCTGGAAGACACTCCGTGGGGACCCCTGAACGAGCCGCGGCACCCCAGCAGGGTGCCTGTCCTCGGTGCTGACGGCTTCAGGGGCCGGATCGTTCTCCGCGAGGAGTCGCCGTGTGCATTGCAGGGTGTTTGGCAGCACCTCTGGCCTCTGCCCCCCATTGTGACAGTCAACAATGTTTCCAGACATTTCCAAATGCCCCTGGGGGTGGGGGGGGGTCAAAGTCACCCTGGTTGAGAACCACAGATTTAGGGGAACGCAGAAAGTATGCCACGGAGGTTCTGAGGTTCATCAAAGCTCACCAACTTCTCTACAAGTTGTGGGGGGTGGAGATGTCTATTGGGAGGGGTTGACATCAGTGGCAGACTTGGGTGAGATGTCCGATCAGCTCAAGTTTTAGTGACACGGGGAAACAGAAAAGGGGATGTCGGTTTGCAAGTCCTCGCGAGTGTTTGATGACAGTGTCCCCATACACCCCAACCCACTGGGTTCGCATTTCACTTTCAAGGAGTCCTTCTGAGCTAACCGTCCACGCAAGTGTTAGTGCAGAGGAGTCAGACGCCAGTCAGGGTGAGGTTCAAGTGCACCGAGGCCTCCTGTTCAGCTGGCTTTGGGAGCCCCGCGTGTCAGAGGCTCAGCAGCATCGGAGCCACGCAGTCCCTGAGCCTGAGAGAGGCAGGCCCGGCCCCGCTCTTCCAGGGAGTAGGTTCCAGTGGGGTCAGCGCCGCTGGGGCACAGCTGTGCCCCAACTGCCGTACCAACCTGCAGGTGTTGGGGTTGGGCTCTGGGGGAGGGTGACGTGCCTGCAGGCGATGGGACCTAGACAGACACAGGGAGTTCAGAGGCTGGCTGGGGAGCCAGGGCACAAGAAGGGGGGGAGAGCTGCTGAACCGCACACCATCGGGGCAGAGACGGTGGCCGCAGCTGGAGTTTGGGAGGAAGGCACCGGTGACGCCGGAGGGTGTCAGGCAAGGATCCCCGGAGGGGCCGAGAGCGCGTGTGGACTGAGGACAGCGGGAAGGCTGGGGCTGGAGGCAGGTGCCGGCCCAGGCAGGGGACGAGGTGGCAGTTCACAGTGCCCTTCCCAGAAACAGTGACCGAGCTTGAACAGGGTGGCAGGAGAGGAAGTGGGGCTCTGCACGGGGTCATGGTCCGCGTGACGGCGTGACCGGGGTTCGGGCCATGGGCCAGGGGTCCCGCGGGCCAGGCCAAGCTCGGCTCACACCAGCCAGGCCCTCCCCGAGGGGCCGGCCTGCTGCCTCCACTTCAACGGCAGTAAATGAAACACTCCTCCGCGAAGGCCCAGTGTGTGGCGAGCGAGGGCCTGCCGTGTTCTCAGCGTCACACCCCATTTGCCCAGAGCCTGCCAGAAGTGCACCCCCGCCTGGAAGTGGGGGGTCCGGCAACTACCAAGAGAATGTGATCAATGAAAACGACCAGTTGGGAATAATTAGGCCGAAAGCCCCTCTGTTTCCTCAAGCACCAGTTGGCTGTGGACGGGTTTCTGCCGGAACCATCTGGACATCGGCCTGGGCTCAGCAGGCCCCTGGCGCGGGGGTGCAGGAGGGCCCGGGAGCCCCTGAGCACTGGGGGCAGCTGAGAAGGCCACTCCTGTGTCCAGGAGGCCACGTTTGGAAGGTGCCTCCTCTGGGTCCCTCCTATGTGTCCCTGGGCCCTGACGGTGTTAGGGTGGCAGGAACCCTGTCTGGCTGTCAGTGCCATCTGGCAGCCGTGTGGGTTTTCTGACAGCCCCTCCCTGCAGGACTCAGTGCGAGGGACAGCAGGAGGGGTGGGAGCCCAGAGCACCTTCAACACCTGGCTCTGTGGCCCCAGGAGCGGGTGGTCCCCAGATGCCACACCAAGTGACACTTCCTTCTATGGGGGATGTGGGGTCCCTGGCGCTCACCCAACAAGCTGTGCAGAGGCGACCCGAGCAGGGCAGGCTCCCACTAGAACCGATGACCTTGTGCGGCTCTGTGTCGGCTCCTGAGACCAGCTGCCCATCACAACCACACACAGAGGTTCCATCCCCCAGGCGATGCGACGCTTGCCAGACGGTGGGCTCTTGGTGGCATTTGCTCTTTAATGCCCCCCTGTGAGCAAATGGGCCACCTCCACAAATCCTGCTCGTTCCAAGCACAGTTCTAGGGCCCACAGGCCAGAAGACATCCTAGAGGCTAGCTGGCATACAGAGTAACCGAAACACCTCCAGGAGGGTGGAATGACTGGCAGACAGACGTGCACCCTAGAGACAGGATGCAGGCTGGTGACGCTTCACCGTGCAGCTGGGCCTCCGGCCACCCTGGGAGGCAGAGCCATTGTCTCCAGCAGGCTGCATGAGGACGGAGCACAGAGAAGAAGCGTCCTCGGAGGAAGGACCCGGACTTGCATGTAGGTGGGGAGGCACTAGGGAGTGCCCGGAACCATTCGGGTTGGGTTGAAGGGGAGGGGGCCATTTTCCACCTGGGAGCTCCACTGCTCAAAATCCAGGTTTCCAGAGAGAGAAATCAAAATTCAGGTCCCCACTGCTGGGCCGGCTCTTGGTCTGGGGAGGGCACACCGGCCAGCAGTCAAGGTCACACGCACAGACAGAAGCTGGTTCACTGGGGTGCCGTTGGCAGGGCTGGGCGTGGGTGCTGGTCACGGGGGAGCTGAGGGGGAAGGGCACTGTCCCCAGGCTCGGATGGCCTGGGACCAGGAGACAGGAGGCGGTGAGTAGGCAGCCCTCTGGCCACTCAAAGCAAGAGAGCCCAGGAACTAAGGGAGAGGGAGACCCTGGCCCCTGTGGCAACGGCCTGGCCTCTCTCCTGGGTGCTTGTTCTGTTGGCTCTTCTCCTGGGAACGAGCCTCTTCACTAAGGGACTTTGATACACCAGCTACTGACTCTTCACGACCCCAGGTCTCCTCGTTTCACAGACCAGGAGGCCAGGGACTCTGGAGGCCTGGTCTGGGTCCCAGCGTCTCTCCGACCTGCCCCCCCCCCCCGACATCTGCATGTGTCTGTTGGAGCTGCTGGCGGCTCCTCTGAAGCACCATCCAGCTCGTTCACCGAACAAGTCGGCCAACTCAGATGTTTCTGGGAATTTCAGGCTATCTCCTACAGTAACTGTGGTGGGACCAGGGAGTGTCCTAACCCCAGAGCTGGGCCCCGCCTCGTGGGCCAGCAGTGGGCGCTGCTCTCCACGCAACGCCCCGCAAACCCTGCGGCCCTTACAGGACCCGAGTCCCCCTGCGGCCAGAGCAGAGGAGGAAAATCCCGTCCCTGGCCAGGTGACCCACCGGGCTGGGGACACAATGACCAGCACCGTTCTGATTCTGGTTTTAAATTAGTTTTTCTGATCTTACTACGTCATTTACATGATTCGAAAGTCAGAAGACAAGGAGGGGGAACGGCCGCCCCACCCCCACCTGCCTTCCGCTTCCCCCACCCTTCCCTTCCTCAGGCACCTCCTCCTGTTCCTTCCGAAAGCGACCACATGGACGTCCACGTCGCCTTCAGGGCTGCCCACCTGCTCGGGAGGGCCAGCCTGCGGAGGGCACGTCAACCACGCTCTGCAGCTCAGAGGAAGACCTCTCTCCATCCCATCTGACGGAGTCTGGAAGGCCTGTTCTGAAGAACCTCTGTTCCGAGGACAAAACCATTAGCTGCGTGCGTGCCTTGGTCGGCGGGGGGATGGTGATGGCAGGAGACTCGGCGCGGGGTGCTGAGCACGCAATGCCACACACAGATGATGCGTGATACAATTTTACAATGGAGTCCTGTATAATTTAATCAACCACTGTTGCTCCAATAAATTCCATAAAAAGGAAGGAAGAACTGCATGCGTTTGCTCATCGGGTAAATTAAAGGGAGACCAAAACCCTCAGTCCCGAAATTGCAATATTCTATCACCTAGAAGGGGCCCACGTTTCCCTGGCTCTGAAACACTGTTTTGTCTAGCGTTCCGAACACCCACAAATCAAGCCCGCGGGAGCTTTTGCATTTGGAATGGCTTCTGTCATAAACAAGACCCCAGATGGCCTGTGTCCTTCCCGGCCAGCCCTCTGTCCCTGGGCGTAGCCATTGCAGCCGAACCTACTTGGGACGCCCCAGGAGGGAGGCGGGCGCCAGAGCTCACAGGCAAGAGGTCGTCCTCTTCCGTGAAGAGAAAGGAGCGGCCTCTCCCCTCTCTTCACCTTCACAGCCGTGGCACATGCTCAGCGAGCGGCGGTAATGAAACACTCACAGAGCCCGGGGCCAGTTCCTGGAGTTTGTAAAGGACTCATCTGAGAGCGGCACACGCCTTGGAGAGACTCTGGATTTTTAACACGCGGCGGCGTGCTCCGAGGGACTTGCAGGCAACGAGGACCGGCAGTCTGGCCAGCATCCGAGGCCTGGGGACCGGCAGGGCAGCGACAGCACCCGCGGCCTTCCTTGGGGCACAGAAGTTAGAAAGGACCCAGGACACCCTGCCGACAGCCCATGTTGTTTTTCAGGGGCTTCAACAGAGAAGCGCCTGTCCTTTTAGACTTTTTTTTTTTAACAATGAAAACCACTTTAAAAAAAAAAAAAGATTTTATTTATTTATCTTTAGAGGGGAAGAGAAGGAGAGAGGGAGAGAAACATCAATGTGTGATTGCCTCTCTTGTGTCCCCTGCCGGGAACTGGTCTGCAACCCAGGCATGTGCCCTGACTGGGAATCGAACCGCGATACCTAGGTTCGCAGGCCTGCGCTCAATCCACTGAGCTACACCAGCCAGGGGACCTTTTAGATTTTTAAGAAGTCCTCACCAAAGGTATGTTTATTAATTTGAAAGAGAGAGAGCGAAACATCGATGTGGGAAACATCTGTTGGCTACCTCTCGTACTCACCCAACAGGGGATCAAACTCGAAGCCCAGGCATGTGCCCTGACCGGGGGTCGAACCTGCAACATTTTGGTGCACAAGACAACACTCTAACCAACAGAGCCACCTGGCCAGGGCTGACCTTTGGGACTTCTTAACCTCCTAGGCCAACAAGGGTCACAAACTCTGACCTGGTGAGTGTTTTTCTCAATGAAGTTTTACTGAAACAGCCATGCCCACTCACTTCCGCGTGAAGCACTTGCAACAGAGACCCCAGAGTGGCCCACGGCGCTGAGAATATCCACTCTCCGGCTCTTTACAGAAAAGGTTTGCACGGGTATGTGGTACTGGAGTCTCGAAACCACACGCGCGATGATTTCTGACACAGTGAGATCTCTTAGTTTCCGACAAAACAAAACACTGTCTTCCCTCGATTCACGCAGCAGCCACATTCCTGGAAAACACTGTGGAAGATTCGCTTTACGCTGATAAGGAGTTAGTTTCTAGGCGCCAACACTCAAAAGTAGATTTTGCTTACATTGAATGGTGCGTGGGGCAAGGGACACTTTTCTGCTGAGAGCTGCTGTTCAGTGTGCCTGCTAGGTCCCTGGCTCCTGTCCCCTGGGTGCCAGGACCCGCCCCCCCCCATTTCCCCTCCACCTAATGGTGCCCATCAAAAATGCCTCCTCCAATCTCCAAAACAGCCCCCAGGGGGCAGTATGCTGTGTTGAGAACTACATGTCTACCAGATACAGCCTGGCTGGCCAGGCACCAGGCCAGGCACCGGGCCAGGCTGGGGAGGGGAGGGGGCTGAAGAGCACGAAGGCATCGGACTTGCTGTCCAGCCCATGAAATATACACGGTCATTAATTAGGGTTGCCAGGGGTTAGCAAATAAAAATGCTGCATGGAACACTGGTGTGCTAAAAATTATTGGTGGTCTCCTTGAAATTCAAATTTAATGGTTGGGGGGCGGGTCCTGTGTTCTGTTTGGCAACCCTGCTGACAACACAAAGACCGTGGGGACATGATGACTGTGGCAGCACAGGGTCCCAGGGGCCTGAGGGCGGGCCTGGGGAGGGGGGGAGACCCTGGCGTGGTCTCTGCGTGCGCCAAGTTCCACAGTCGCAGTAGCTCTTGCTAATCCATGTGGTGGACATCCAAGCCCAGCTGGCCCGCGAGGCAGTTGAGGGGCTAAGAGGTCGTGTGCCCCACACACTTCCCGTAGCAGCAGGAGAGGACTCAGACACAACCCTCCCCACGGTTCAACAGCAGAGCCCGCACCCCGGGCTGGGCGAGGGGCATCGGGCTGGGCGAGGAGGTTGGTTGGGACGCGCAGGCGAGAGAGTCGTGGTGGGAGCCCTGCCGGTAGACACAGTCTTCTCACTGGAAAAAGTGGGTGTCAGAGGGCCCCGTCTAGAATGGGGGTTAGTGGGAGCGGCGCAGAAGTGGGTGAAGGCCTGCGTGGCTGCTGAAACCGGAAGCCGCCGGAAAGCGAGCAGAGAATAATGGTTTTCAGTGTTCTTGCACCACGGAGCCCGGCCCCCTGGAAGAGAAGTGGATCAGAGGTTCGTGCGTGATCCGAGGAAATAGGGGCAGTGCTCCCGCCCCCAACCCCGCACCCCATGGCAGGTGCCTCCAGTCGAGCCCTGCACCCACAGCCCCGCACACGCAGCTTCGCCCTGCCACCACCTCCCCTGAGTCGGAGCCCCAGGACAGTTCCGGAAGCCACAGACCTGGGAAAACATTGTTCCCCCCGGGACTTCAGTCTCCCAGGCCCTCACCGACGGGAAGTTCTACGCACAGTGGGGAGAATGGTGGCCCTCCAGCAGGTCCCCAGGGGCCTGTCTTTCTTCCTCATCTCAGGCGTGTCCTTGTTTGTACTCGGCTTAACTGGACCAGCTTCCACTGAACTCTGACCCCACGCCTTTGGGGGATGAGCTTGCTGTCAACCGTGGGCTGTCCGTCCAACTCCAGTGGGAGAGGAGCCGGCCTGGGACCTGCCGTGGGAGCTAGGGGCTGGGTTCTCCCGCTCGGTCCTGGCCGGTGCGGACCCCACAGCCCAGAGAGGGGCGGGGAGGTCGGAGGCGGTTTCCCCAAGAGGAAACATAAATCTAACAAGAACTCTTAGGGGAGCCGGAGCTGGAGGAGGGGCAGACAGACGGGACCTCTGGAAAGTCTGGGTGCAGAAAGAAATTGTTCTTTTTTATCACATCAACTTTTCCCCAATTATAAAACTATTTTTAACGTCTTTGTTGCCATTACAACATTATGCTTGCTGAAGAAAATTTAGAAAAAAAATATAGAAGAGTGAATCACAGTAAATGAAAACCATGCATGATCTTGCTACCCAGAAAAACTGTATTTTTTTAAGCCAAAAGAATAATTTAAACTAACCACCACTAAGCACTGCCAGCTCAGTCAGCCTCTCTTTGTGAGTGGATAAGAATCATTTGTTTTTCACATACAAAGTATTCGTGTAAAAACAGATACAAAGTGGCTTTTAAACGGTCCTTGAGAGCCTCACTGTGATCTCTCCTTGCAGGCTCACCTGGGAATCTCCTTGTTAAGCCCTGTTTTCATAGCCAGTCTGAAGGTAAACTTCAGTTCAGCTCTTGCTAAAACAATCACAAAGGAATGAGGCCTGGCTATATGGATCCAAATACAAGGCACCATCTTTCAAAAATGGACCCAAGGCGGCCTGTCCCTGGGGTGGGGGAAGACACAGAACCCAACAGTTATGCCCCAGCTCGGTCAGATGTTAGCCACTCGGGACAATGAAACCTCTGGACCTCAGTTTCCCTGTCTGCAGAGGGGAGGGGGACCTGTAGCATCCTCACCTGAGGATGGACGTTAGAACCCCCTGGGGAGTTTTTAAAAACGTGTCTGTGCGGTCCCCACCCCAAGGAATTCTGGCTCAGTGGGTCTCAGGCCCTTGCGGGTTATGGAGAGACCGAGGGCGCTTCTGTAATTTTCAGAAGCACCCCCAGGCAGCGTGCGCAGGAGTGGCTTGTTCCAACTCCAGCCGATTTCCAAATTTTCAAGAATTTTGTGAGCTGATTGTTCAACAGCCATGATTAAAAAGTGAAATATATAAACTTACAATTGAATAAATTGCACTTAAAACAAAGGTAATAAATTCTCAAAACCCACCGCTTTCTAATTATTTCAGGACGTTGTCCTATCATCAATGCTGTGTGTGTTCGCATCTATTGTATCTGTGGAGTAGAAACGTTGTATCAATACAACCGGTGACATGACCCCCTTCAGCGACCTCCCGTCCATAGTTTGTGACCAGCTGCTGTGGCAGTATTTCCACCACAGAAATCGGCTGATGCTGCATAATCAGGGTTTTTCTCCCCAACGATCCAGTTGGTAACACTGCCCAGCACCCCACTGTTCCCCGTGTGATGTGAGGTTAATTCACATCCCTGTTAACACAGGGATCAGCAGCTCATTTAAAAATGGTTTTGGTCTGAAGATGAGGCTTCTAAGCTTGGGGTCCCTGGCTCTGGGGCCGGAACGACTCCTTCTCCAGACATTTCTTTTAAGGGAGAGACATGTTTGCTCTGCTCCCCCCGCCTCCGCGCCCTGAAAAAGCAGGTGTGTTTGTGCAGGTCTTTAAAGTATCTTTAAAGTAAACAGGCTTGATAAAATCTTTCCTTTTCTCTTTTCTTCATCCTCCTGCTACTCGTATTGATCCAGGTCTTTCCCCAGGCAGGGAGTGTGCTGGCTGTGTTTGTACATTTCTGCAAATAGTTCAACGTGGTCGCCCACAGTGTAGAAACAGCTCTGGGACGAGGAACTGGAGCCGAGGGGGCGGCCAGCTACTTCCTCTCCTTTTGAGAGTTTGCTGTTTGGAAGATTTCCCCTGCAACTCCGTTCTATGGCCCGGCCCCCTTTAAAATAAAATACCCAAGGGGAAGTCAATTCCCTCGCTGGCCTTTCAGGGAAAGTTCAAGCTTGCCTTGGGTTGGGCACGTTCCTTTCAGCTGCAGGGATATTTTTTGGCATAGTAAGGGAATGAGGCTGGAGTGAATGGATTGCGTGTCAAGTTCTAGGAGGTACTAATCGGTGTGAGAAGTGGGCCCTGCGTGTCTCCGTCTAGGTGCCCAGGACACTTCCCTGCCCCAATTCTGAAGCAACTGCCCAAGTGAAATGAAGGAGGACGATGTCTCAAAGACCCCCCGGTCATTGGCGAAGTCTAGGTTGGAGCACATGGCTTGTACCCATGGGCAAACAAACTCCCTAATTCTAAAGCCCAGATTTAGGCTCCTGCCCTGACCCCACAGGCAGAGAGAGCCCACCCTCGAGGTCAGCTCCCTCCTGAGAGTGAATTGAAAGCTGCTGATGACCCGGTTCTCTTTCCAGACGTGCTGGCCAGGGAGGAGCAGAGAGTGACGGCAGGGAGGGCCAGGACCCAGGCCAGCGCCCTCCTCACCTGGAAGGTCTCCGCAGGGCTTCCCGGGGTCAGCCCAGCCTGGCCCGGCCAGCAGCCACTGCTCACACAAGTCCCTGCCTCCCGTAGCTCTGGAAAGCAACTTTATTTGAAAGCAGACCCCTGCTTGGGTTAGGCCAGACTTACAGAATGGAAAAGGGGCAACTGTGGCCATTTCGGTGTGCTTTGGGGAGGAAAATAGGGTGCAGTCATTAAAGTTGGCCCTACCGACAAAGTCGAAAGTTCCCGCATTCTTTACCCTTACGTTGCTGTACGGGATTGAATAGTTTCCCCCCAAAACTCGTGTCTACCTAGAGCCTCAGAATGCGGCCTGACTTAGAAACAGGGTGTTTGCAAAGGTACCAAGTTAGAAGGGCATCCTGCAGGAGGGGGGCTTTCTAGTCAACGTGACCGGTGTCCTTTCAAAGGACAGCAATCAGCACACTGAGACAGACATGGGGACAGCCCTGTGACGATGGGGCAGAGTTGGAGTTACACCGTCACGAGCCAAGCAACGTCAGGGACCATCAGCAAACTGCTGGGTCTGGGGGAGGTGAGCAAGGCTTCCTACCGGAGCCCCCAGAACAGCAAGGTCCAGCGCACGGCCGGCCACCCGCATGGAGGAGGGAGATTTTCTGTGGTGGAGAGACTGGCAAGAATCAGGGGTCGTTGGACCTGTGCAAGGGGCTGGCAGGGGACGGGACGCCTGATGGCCTCACTCGGGGGAGGCCCACAGCCCCTGGACGCGTGCGGCCTCCCCAGTGTGTCGGTCACCCCCCCACTGGGACGTTTGCCTGAGAGAATGCCTACAGTCCCCTTGGGCTGCTGTGCAGCGTGGCCAGGCAGGCCCCCAGAGGTTGTTCAGGGCCCTCGAGGCTGTTGTCCCTGCTTTCTCACCCCTCCCTCGAACCCAGAACCCTCTAGTCCCTTCGCAGGCATAGCCTTGGGCAGGAAGAAAGCTGGGCTGAGGCTCTGTTAATTCAACCTCACATCCCAGGAGGGTGGAGGGGCCTGTGGGGACAGCCCATGTGGACTGCGAGGGTCTGGGATCACTGGACAGTCAGCCTAAGGTGCCCCCTTATCCTTCCAGATGCTGCTGAGGACCAGACAGCCCATTGAAGCTCTCTGCCGGGTGCTCTCCTGTCACTGGCCATCACGGGGGGCTGGGGACAGGAGACCTGGGCTGCGGTTCCCTCTCTGTCACGACCAAGTTGAATTTCCAAGGCAATGGAATGTGCTGTAAAGAGACGCTTCCGTTCCTGGAGATTTAAGACCCTTTCCTGGCGGCATTTGCTGGAGGTAGGACTTATGTCAACTTCCTGGTCTGGGGGAAAGCGGCACATGCCGGGTCCACGCTGGCGGGCTGGCCGGCGGCCTCAGGGAGCCCGTCCTTGTGCAGAGGCCAGGTGGGGGCCAGCAGACTGCAGTGACCGTGGACGTTCCTGCTCTCAGCCCCCGGCATCGGCCGGACGCCCGTCTCGGCCTCATCCCTTGTCCTCCGGGATCAGCGCCTGCCTTTGGAATCTGTTCTCCACTTGACCACTGAGGTGGGGGCCATTTATTAGGTCCCCTCCCAAAAAACCGTCTGGTTCTAGTGCTGAAAAGCTGCCGTGATCACGCTTGAGTAGGATGTATTTCCTGGGCGCGTTCTTGCTTCCTTTGGTTTAAGGGAAAACGTTGCATTTTTCCACCTAATCCTGTTGTGAAACTGTTTCTTTCATTCAATCTATTCAGATAACACCTCTCAGCCTTCCCCTTTCTTGCTGCTAATCTTTTATTTACCTCCTCTGAGATTTATAACTTACACATGCATCTGTCGCTCTCTCTCAATTTATTGCTCTGTCTCACCTTCCTTTGGACCACTTCTCCGCAGCCATCCCGAGGCTCATTGTGGGTCCTGGTTGGAGCCCTGGCACGGGTGCAGCTCGCCGCCTCCCTTTGCCTGGGGCCATTCCTGTGTTCTGGTCAAAACGTGTCACCTTCTAAAGTGTCTTCACTCTGCTCAGAGGCCATGTTCATTTTTTCTATTCACAACATCGGCTGTGGATGGAAAACAAGTATCTCTTTAAGTCCCTGCTTTCCGCTTCTCAGGGTCACTCGCACCGAGTGGTGGAACTGCCGGGTCACCCGGGAACCCGGTGGTTAGTTTTCCAGGGCCCACCACGCCGCTTTCCACGGTGGCTGCGCCGTTTTACACTTCCTCCCACAATGCATGACGATTCCGGCTTCTCCACCTCCTCTCCAACACTTGTTATTTTCTCTTCTTTTCATATTTTTTTCTTCCCCGTGGGTGTGAAGTGCACTCTGTTATTTTTAAAGCCTTAGGGCTTCCTCTGTTTCCTCCATCGTTTCCAGGCTGCGCTGAACCCTGGGGGGCTCGGGTCCCGCTTTGCCATGCCCACTTCCGCGTGGCCCGGTCCCTCTGAGAGATGCAGGATCGGACTGGCTGTGCCAGGCCACAGGTCACAGCTTTACTGACCTGCATGAGTTGACAGCCACCCATCAGCTTAGACCAGGGAAGGAGGGTCACCCTGGACAGGGGCGTGGCTGTCCACCGGGACCTCTCTGAGGTTCTGTTCCCTGCAGAGGGGCCGTGGGAGCCAGTCACCATAGACGCACCCACCGTACAAGGGGAAAGACGCTGGGAGGTGAAGGTGTGGGTCCCCTGGAGTGTGAATAGAGGGAACCAGCCCTGGGCACCTGTCAGCCCTGGCCTAGAAGCTAGAGGGGAGGGGGTTGAGGGACCGGGGGAAGACTAGGAACTGGCCGTTACAGAACGGTCCAGGGATGTCAAGTGCAGCACAGGGAACACAGTCAGTGGTACGGTGAAAACTATGGATGGTGCCAGGTGGGCGCTGGGAATATCGGGGGTCACTTTGTAAATTACATAAATGTACACCTGAAACCGATACAAAACAATATCGACGGTCAACTATAGTAGAAAAATTTAAAAAACGGGGGGAATAAATGTAAATACCCCCCAAGCACTACAGCTAATATAATTTATGCAGAACCCCCCCCCAACCCCGCTCCCAAAAAACCTCTGTCTTGGGTGGCAGCGAGATCCAGCACGGGGAACCGGAATGTGCTTGGCAGAGAGAGTGCCTGGTGTTACGTTCTCAATATGTGTTGGTTCTTTTACTTAACCCTGCAAGTATTTCTAGCCCCGTTTTAAAGACGAAGACAGATATTCAGAGAGCACAGGACACTCATCTAAGGCCACACGGCTCGTGAGTAGCGGAGCTGGAACAGGAACCCAGGCCTGCCCACCTCCAACACCGGTGCGCGTCCCGGTCCACCACGCCGAGCGGCGCTGGGGCCCAGCACAGGCTCCCCCACCCAGCGGGGGTGACCTGAAGCTGCCGGCCCGACTTGACCTGGAGGACAGACTCCGCGAGGCAGGAGTGGACGGTGGACAGGAGTGAGCCTGCCAAGCTTTAAGCCAAGCTCTAGAACGGGCGAGACTCCCACGCTTTCCAGACGCCGGGCTTCAGCCGCACAGCCGAGCCCAGAAGGCCTGCCCGGTTCCGGCCACAGGTCGAGGCCCGAGTGGGAGAATGGGCGTGGCTGCGCTGCGGAAAGTCGCCTGGGCAGAATCCACGGGGAGGAAAGAAATTTCTTTTTTCCTTCACCTACCAAGCAGTTCAAACCCTAATCTTCACGCTCCGTTTTGTCTTAGAAAATGGTTTGGTTGTCTTTTCCTGGCCGTCACCTGTCTTTAAAGAGCCACTTCCTGTGTGCAGTTCTCCTGGGTGGGCCTCCCCACCCCGTCCCTCCTCTCGAGGTCACCCTGCTGGGTGCTCTGCCCGATTTCTCCTTCACACCCTCGTTCTTCCTCCAGGCGTTTCCCCGCTTCCCCCGGCCACTCTCAGGCTGGGCTTTCTTCTGAACTTGGACACCAAGAGGCACCCGCGGTGACCAGCAACAATGAGGCCTAAGAAAACAGGTCATTTGAGCCGGGAGAGACGTCAGTGAAACCATCTTAGTATTTGATTGGCCTTTTGTTAAGAGAATAGTGACTCTCTCAGCTGGGCAGAGAGGCACACTGGCCCCTTTTTAGAGTGGACAGAGTTGGGATGGCAGGGACCGAAGAAGCAGGTCGGAGGGCTGAAACGAGGTGTGCCACCCGCCTGGACGGTCCGCAGGCCTGAGGGGACTCCGCGCAGCAGGAGCAGGGGGCCAGCCCGGAGCGCAGCGGCCTCAGGAAGGACGAGGCCCATCGGGCCCAGGTGGGTCTGATCGATCAGTGGTGAGGTCCAGCTCCAAGAATCGACCGCACGGGCAGGAGAGCCGGCCAGGTGAGTTGGGAGCCAAGGGGCCCCTGGCCAGGGGCTGAGTGAGATGCTTGGGAGGAACCGGGCAGAGCGGTCGGATGTGGCACCGGACTGGGCCGGGGCACACCAACACGATGAGTTGCATTTATGGTTTGCAAATCACTTCTCTGCTCGGTTTATCTTGAGGATGGAGTCCCCGCCAACCCTGGAGGGAATAATTAGAGCAGGCAGGTACGTTGGGAGCAGGACAGGCAAGAATGTGCAGGAAGGAAAGGCTGAGAAACCTGCATGCCGAGCAGATTGTGTGGTCAGTGATGGATTCGCTGGCTTGCTGTATTAAATGTCTCCAGTTTCTAGACTCCAGACAGAGGTCTGTGCTGGACTCTAGAAGATGTGGCCGACACATCTCTAAATCCTTGTTTTGCTTTGGTAAGACGGGATCGTTCGCATGCCCTTTGGCCGCTGAGTACATGGAAACAGGATGGTAGTTTTGGGATGTCCAGGCTTTGCTTTCCTGTAGATTAATGTCAAGGTCAGTTTCCAAAGGCAAGATGAACCTCATCGTGTTTCCGGACTGTGCAGGGGATCCGGGAGAGCCGCCCAGGAATCCCACAGAGGCTTGTTCTCAGGGTCTGTGAGGTCACCTCACCAGAGGGGCGGGTGACGTTCTTCATGCTCCCAAAGCAAGACGGCTCCTTCTTCCAGGGGGGAAGGGAGCGCAAGTATAAGTCTAGAGGCGCTTCATCAACAGCTGCAGTGCTATCTATTTCGAGACCGTAGACCCCTAGGAAGTCAGGGGCAATGTGTTTGGGAGAGTCTGTCTGTGCCCATCAAGAGTGTCTGTGCTTCCTGTGAGCCTCGCCCCCACCCCCAAGTCCATGTCCACGATCAGATGCCACTCGCGGCAGCATCACCTGCTAGGGTTTCCTTTGCTCCCTTTGGCTAAAACATTAGCGCGGTCGCATGAGGTGGTGGCCGAGAACGTGGATTCCGGGGACAAACCGCCTGGATTCAGACCCAGCTCTGCCACTTACTAGATGTGACCTGAGTGCCTTTTCTGTGTCTAGATTTCCGTCGGCATCTGTAAAATGGGGATGCTGACAGTCCTTCCTCGTGGGCAGTTGTGGGGATGAATGTTAACATGAGTAAGCGCCTGGCAGAGACAGTACGGGCTTGGCTCACGTGGCCAGTCCTTCTCGGCTGATCATCGCAGCGTGACGTTGCTAAGGCTCAGGGTCGGTTAGAGCTGGTAGACCCAGGGGAGGAGCCAGGAGTGAACTGAGGGGCACCTGCCCATTCCCCGACGGCAGATGAGCCGCCAGGCGCACAGTGCGACTGACTGAGTGATCGGGAGTCATCGCAGAAGTGGAGACCTCTAGCAGGAGCCAGCATGGCGTGCAGAGTTCTGTAAGGTGATGTGGGGACACGCTCACCCACATGCTCTCTCCTTCGGAAGAGACGGGCATGTCTGCTTTCCGGCTTGATTCTTCTTGCTGAACATGACTTCGTTTCTCAAACCTGTCTCCGCCAACGACTGAAGATGAAGGGGTGGGTGAGGGGATACAGGAGAAGGCAGCAAAGCATTGGGAACGAGCCTGGAAGGCGTTCCTTCCCTGCGTCCTCTGAGATTTAACGGAACATAAAAAAATTCAGCCAAAGCCTTGTGATTTCAAAATAATAATAATAATAATAATAATAATAATAATAATAATAATAATAAGTCTAGTGATCTAGCTTAAGTGGAAGAGCTAGTTTGTTAAAAACTATTCCGCCACCAAGTGCATAAAGAATTCCATTGTGTTTTTGTGACTCATGGCACTTCCACGCGGAAAGAATTCCGAAGGTTTAAGTAGGGCTACGGTTTAAGAAGTCAGGCGGAATGGCCCCTGCTGTCCTCAGGCAGGTGTCCTTCTGGAAAGCCAGGCACGATAGCGGAGCAGTTCACTAACTAAGTGTTCCTCCCCTGGTAACTTCTCACTTCTCATTTTAAACATTTATTTAGGAATAATTTAACCTAGATAAGATGAGCAGATATTAGGTGTTTGAGTCCACACGCTTAGAGAATTGTATATATGTTGGTGATCGTCGCTCAAAGGAAGATACAGAACGTTTTCATCAGACCAGAAATTCCCCTCAAACTCCCTCCGTCCATCTCCTCGCTCCCACCACTTTCTGGCTCACATGCAGATTAGCTTTGCCTTCATTTGCATTTCCTAGGAATGGAATCAAAGTGCATGTGTTCTTTTGAGTTTGGCTTCTTTTGCTCGGCATGTTGTATTTGAGAAGATGTTGGGGAGTGTTCCCATAGTTCATTCTTTTTCATTGTTGTATAGTATTCCCTTGCATAAACAGGGCCTATTTTGTTCTAGCAACATTCATTTACATGGATTTTTTCCTTTCTCCCTCGAATCACGTTGGCATCTTTGTGGAAAATCAATCAGCCGTCTACGTGTCAATCTGCTGAGCTATTTTTTTCGGTTGACTTGTACGCGTATCTTTAGGCCAGGTCTCTGTCTTGACCACCGCAGCCTTACACTGTGTCTTGAAGTCACCTAGTATAAGCCCCCAAGTTTATATTTCTGTATCAAAATCATTTTGAATGTTGTAGATTCTTCTGGAATCAGCTAGTTTATTTCTTAAAAAAAAAAAAAAAGCCTGCTGGAATTTTTTATAGATATTGTGTTGAACCAATACATAAGTTTAGGGAAAACAGACGTCTTAATGATATCAAGTCTCCCAATCGATGAACATGGAAACACTCCATGTATTTAGGTCTCTTTTCGTTTTCCTCAGAAATGTTGATGCTTTTATGTAGATGTCTGGTACAGCTTTCAGTAGATTTGTTACTAGGTATTAAAGTTTTTCAATACCATTGTAAATGGTGACTTTTCTTAAAATTTTATTTCAAGCATTTGTTACAGGCATATAGAAATATAACATATTTTTATACTGACATTGTACATTACGTCCTTGCTAAATTCGTGTTATTCTAGCGATTCTTTTTCTGGTGATCCTTAGGGTTTTTTTGTTTGTTTGTTTGTTTTTTGATATACAACAAATAATTTAAGGCTAACTGGATAGTAAGTAAATTTAAAAACTCAGATGTTACTGTTTTAACCACCTATTAATATGCCTTTGCTCCTAAAGGTTTAATTGCTAGGGATGATGCGTACAGAGGAAAGTTCACAACACAAATCCTTCATATCAGTCGCAAAATTTCCAAACCTTGTACTTACGTTTCTAAATAACACCCAGACCTAGTTGGGCCCCAAGGCTTGACAACTATTGATACTTCACACCTTTACCTACATGCCTTTTTAATTGCAGTAACTGAGTGCTGTCATTTTTCCTCCACTTCTCACGGTGCATTTCCCCTACGTGCACAGTAGGCATGGCTTTGAAATATGCTCCAGCTGTCACTTCATAAGTCATGTGCTCAGTCTGGGTGCGGAGCAGGGAGGAGCAGGCTCAGAAACGAGAGAGCGGTGGGTCAGGAAGCCCGCCTGGGCCCCGACGCAAAGCTCAGCAGTTTGCACACCGCACTTCATCCGTTCCTCCCTAAGAGCTTATGAAATTAGAATCATCCCTAAACCTGTTTCACAGGTGAGGAAACTGAGGCTGAGGTTCAGCTGTTTGCCAAGTCCAGCTTTGAATCAAAATTCACTCCTTTGGAGCCCAGAGTTTTGACCAGTCTCTTCCAAAGCATCTGTTTATAAAAAAAAAAAAAAATCACATTTCCTCACACTCACTGAGTATAGGAAAAGGAATTTAGCCAGGCTTGAAATGTCGTAGGCTGATAAGAAACAATGCCAACTCTCATTTATTACCATGTGGTGTCGGAGGGGTGGTAATATGTCTTCTATGTCAGCTCAGCGAAGTGCTGAGAAGACCAAGTTCTCCCCAGTCCCTGGTCACGGAGGGGCTGGTGTGAGGGGTGTGGGCCCTGTGCCTGGGGAAACAGCTCCAAGCCCTGTCTCTGCAGAGGGTGGGTCGCCCAGGGTGCCAGAGACGATGGGCCACATCCAGCTGAGTTTGAAGGGTGCATGGTGCCCCCGTGGGGTGCTCCCTGCTGTTCAGGAGCGTGGACCGTTCCCCCGCACACGACCCTCACAGGCCCCCTGCAAGGCTGCCAATGACGCCGGGGCTGGAGTTACACAGCGACCCCCAAACAAAACAACACAAACCAACTGCGCTCAGTAAAAGCCTGGCTAACGAGCCCGGGGAGCATCGGCACCAGAACTGGAAAAGGTCCCCCTGTCCGTGGCAGATTACAGCGTCGTAAAGACGCTCGTAAAACAAATCTGTTGTGCTTCAGAGCAGGCTCTCTGCAGCAACGAGATGTATCTGCTTTCACAGAGGGAGGAGGGGGGCCCCCCCGAAGAGCAGGGAGGGCACGAGTCCGTCCGGTCAGACGCCATCCCTGGCAGATCCACCCCCGTTAAGTCCGTACTGATGTTTTTATGATCACTTAAATTTTCTATATGCTGACCTTTACCCTTCATACTGTAGATGCACAGGGGTGGGGAGAGTACTTACTAACGCCTGGTGGCATTCCAAGAAAGTGTCACTCAGCGGTACCAGCACCATCCCGGAATTTCCAGTCTGCAGCACGGAATTTGGCAAGGCCCTCTGACGTCAATCAGGGCACCTGGAGGCGGCTCCCCTCGGCATTCCAGCCAGGCACCTCCACCCTTCCAGCCTGCACCGGGTTGGAGGTTCACTCCGTCACCGGCACCTCCCCCTCCGACCGCGGGGACCTTCCAACCCCGAGGCCTGCTCGGGCCGCGGGGCCCGCCAGCTCAAAGCGCAGTGAGCAGGGACGCCGCTTGTCTCCGGACACGGAAGGGCACCTTCTTGGGCTCTTTTATGCCATCTGGACATCACTGACCACGCCGCGGACAGAGCACCTTCGAACCACCTTGAACAAGCTCTGCATCACAAGAGGTTTCGGAGACCATAAAACACTTGAACGGCACGGCCTTGCGTAGCTCTACCCGCCCGCCATGATTGTTTTTATGACCGCAAGGCAGGGAGGACGCGGCAGGGAGCAGCTGCTCTCCGCACGGCCTGGCTCCCAGCTAGCGTCGTCGCTGAGGTGGGCCAGTGACACCTTCCTTTTCTCCTCGCCCCCGAGGGTGTGCAGCTTCCTACACAGAGCCATCAAAGTGCCTGGTCAAAAGTAGGTGTACTGTCCAGAAGCTTTCATTTTGAAATCTTTTGCCTTACCCCGGCCGGTGTGACTCAGTGAGCTGGGCGTTGTCCCGCAGACCAAAAGGTCACCGGTTCAGTTCCCGGGCAGGGCACATGCCTGGGTTGCGGGTTCTGTCCCTGGTGGGGACACACACAGAAGGCAGGCAATCGATGTTTCTCTCTCACATCAATGTTTCTGTCCCTCCTTCTCTCTCACTTTCCCTCTCTAAAATAAATAAATAAAAATAATTTTCTCCCAACATCTCCTTACTTCATATTACAAAAAACTTCAAACACACAGAAGAGAATGCAGTAAGACAATGGCCAATCATTTCTCACCAACCAGATTTAACAACTGTTAGTGTTACGCTGTCATTAATGCGATCTGTTTTTTGCCGTTGTTGCAACTTTAAATAATCGACATTACTGCAGTAATGACACTATATTACTGTGCATGTCGATAAGCATCTCTCAAAATAGGGATATTTTCCCCACCACCGCGTTGTGTTTGTTTCCGTGACGGGCCGCCCGCCCCCCCGACCCACATCCCGTGCACCGGCCGGCAGCAGCTGCCTTTCCTCAGGGCCTCTCCCTCCATCGCGTTACGGGTTCCCCACCCGCCCCCCCACCAGACCCAGCACTGACGTGGAAAGGGGAAAACCTCTCTTGCTTAGCATGGAGCCGCGGCCCAGTGGGTACTAAGAAAATGTCCTCCGAGCGCAGCACATGCACGGGCGGAAAAATGACTTGGGCTAATCCTGGGCAACGCGGCGGCTTCCCTCCGTCCTCGTTCCGTGAACCACGTGGCTGAGCTGACGTGGCTCAAACCGCCCTGAGTAAAACACCCCCGGGATGGAGGTGCAGGAAGCCTGTTCAGGCTCAAAGGAAGAAGATGTCTTGCCTGTGAAGAGTCGCCAAGGGGGCTCGGGGTACAGTGAGAGGGGAAGGCACTGGACGGGGTGCCCTGGGTTCGAGGAGAGGCTTTGACGCCGAGCTTCGGCCCAGGGAGCGAAGTTGGCCATGCTCAACCCCTCATCTCAGGGCTCACCTAAACTAACTACTAAAATTCTGCGGCACAGCAAAAAATATGTTCTAATTTTTGCTGATCTGACAAAAAAATAGGTATAATTTTACTCCATTCACACTGGACGGCTATTGTCGTATTGGCTGTTGTCATTGTTTTACTGGACAATCTAAGGGACAAGAGGTCAGCATCCCCCGACTATTGAGCCAGGTATGGCATGATTTGAAAATTCCGGTTGAAACCACTGAGCTAAGTTAGCAGAACTGGACGAGCTAACCAGACCCTCTTACCCCATCCCCCCTCCCCGCAGTGAAAGTGCTCATGTAATTGTGCTGTGATTAGGGAAGGCCGTGAGCTAAACGCTCCGGAATATGCGAACAGCCATAAATCAGCAACCCCCGGCTTCGAGCGCAGCATTCCTGAGCCTCCATTAATCTGCGGTCGGCTCCTCCTGAAGCTCTCGGCCCCTCCGGGTTTCTCTGCCTCTTAATTGAAATGGTGTGGCGTGGAGAATTATTGCTTTCCTACGTCGGCTTGCCCTTCCAAGGGTGGGTCGCAAAACAAACACAGGGAGAAGAAACTGGATTCAATTTCCAGGCCGGGGCGTTTTGGGAGCACGTCGGTGAGGATGCTCGCCCTCCGAGCTCCCTCCCGAGGCCAGGCAGCCTCCCGATGGCTGGTGAGCAGGGTCCTCGGCGGCCGTCCCAGCTGACGGTGAGGTACGACGCAGCTGACGAAATCCAGGGCTTCAGGCCCGTTGGCGGTGGGATGGGGATAGGCCCTGGAAAACGCAGCTCCAGCACCTTTAACATTTGACTTTTCTTTTCATCCCAACCTTCCCACCCCTGGGGGTTTAAGCGAGTGTACTCAGCCCAGTGCCTGCAAGCCCTTCCTTCTTCCCGCTGCCAGACAGATGGCTTCCGGCTTCCGGCCTCCGGCCCGTCCGCACGAGGCCCCTGATTTATAATCCTGATCCCAAAGAGCGCGGCCTGCAGAGGCCTGACCATCACCTGGCCTTCGCAATTCATCTGGAGGGAAATGCGGATGCTGGGGCGGATGGGCCACCTCACGCAGGTCTGCGCGGTGCAGTTGTGCAGGTGGAAAGCTCTGGTGCCCGCGTTTGGGAGGGTTGGAGCCCAGGCCCTGTCGATCACACAGAGGGAGCCCGAAGCAGGTCCCACGCCATGGCGGTGAGTGGTTGTGTGGACACGCTGGGGTAGCCATGCGGCCCCTGGAGCCCAAGTCAGAGGACAGAGTCACTGCGAGTGACTTTGTCCAGTTTCATTGAAATTTGTTTTAAAACCCTCAGTAAGAAAAACACAAGGGAGAAATTATTTGGTTATGCCGTGATTATTTATAGCAGAGGGTGGCATTTGACTACTTCTCTCAGGTCAAAGAGCTCTTCAGCTCTCAATTTTAAAAAGTCATACTTATTGGTTTGTATTTGTTTAACAAACCATTCCAAAGCACCGGCTGTGAGCCTCAGGGACAAATATCAGTTCCCTTCCTCTTTCCAACGCCCCCTCGCGGTGGGCACCATCACCCTTCTTGGGCACCTGACTAAAAGTCAACAGCCGCGTCCTGGTGTCTCCTGTGCGAGTGTGAGAATTGCCCCAACGCACGGGCTGAAGCACTTCCTGTCGCATTGCTCATAGATCCTGGAGCAGGCGGAGGTAGGAAGGAGACTCACTGGGCTGCTCAGGTGTGATGGATAGAAAATGAGACACGCTTCCGTGATCAAAGCTCTCGTGATAACTTCCCAAAGACTGGCGGTTTCAGGTTTCAGTGCTTTTCAAATAACCTGATGGAATCTAGACTGAAACATAACCGTAAAAAGGAGAAAAGAACCAGCGAATGCACGCACACTCCAGAGTTGAGCCTGGTCTTACCCGTCGGTGACCAGTGACTTTGATCAGCTCATGGCTCCTGTGACTCTCTTCCCGTTGGTCCTCGACAGCCGCAGCCAGGGGACCGGCCGTGAAACAAAGCGTGGAGAGACTCCCCAGCGGTCTTCACGGAGGGCCGAGCTGCTGCCCTGCTGGGGGTTCCGACAGTCTTCGGGTGTGCCGGAGACTGCCCGATCTGGACTGTGGGAACGCTTCCCGCCTTGGCATTCAGCGACGTTGAGTTGGTGGCTTGACCTCAACCAAGGTGAAAGCATTTACTCCACAGAAACTGGCAAAATGGCGAGTCTGCTTGGCCATCCCCAGAGCTAGCTGACGCAGTACACTACCAGGAAAGGAGGAAGTCTGAAAGTTTATGGACTTTCCAACAAGGCAGGGCTACTTATTAAAAGAATTTAAAAAGAAAAAAAAAAGAGGCAGCCCTGGCTGGTGTGGCTCAGTTGGTTGGAGTGCCATCCTGTAAATCAAAGGCTGCAGGTTCGATTCCTGGTCAGGACATGTATCCAGGTTGCAAGTTCTACCCCGGGTTGGGGCAAGTGCAAGAAGGCAATCAACTGATGTTTCTCTTTCACACTGATGTTTATCTCTTTCTCCCTTCTGCTCTCTCTAAAAAACAACAAAAGAAATGTCCTCAGGTGAGGACAAATTTTTTAAGAGGTATTGCGGGGGGGGATGGAAACCATGACACAGCTGACCTTTGAGCAGCCTGGGTTTGAGTGGCATGGGTCCACTTATACGCAGACTTTTTCAGTAAGTACAGTAAATATATTTTCTTCTCCTTATGATTTTCTTAGTAACAATTCCTTTTCTCTAGCTTCCTTTATTACAAGAATACAGTATATAACACATATAATGACAAACTACGTGCTAATCGACTGTTTATGTTATCCTAAGGCTGCTGGTCGATGCCAGGCTAGTAGGAGTTCAGTGTTCAGGGAGTCCAAAGTCATATGCAGATTTTTGACTGCGCAGGGGCTTGGCGCCCCGAACCCCTGCACTGCTCAAGGGCCAGCTGCCCTGTGAGAAGAGCGTCTGAAGACCCGGTGGCTCTGGTATTGAAGAGGCCATCTTTCAAATGAGCCGGGGAGAGAACGTGGAGACCTCTGGCCCGTCCTCGCAAACCTCAGGAAGAAGACACCTACTGTTGTCTCAAACGCTTCCCGTGCCTGCTCCGGTGCTCCTGCTGGGCGTGGCCAACGCCCGTTCTAAACCTCCGTTCCCACCTGGCTTGCCAAGGTTCGGAGGGAAACACAACATTATAGGCCTTGGGAAACTTGTGTCCATCAGAGGAAACCACACAGGCAACTGTGTTAGTTTTCTACTGCTACTGTAACACATCGTGAGCTGAGTGGCTTAGAGCAGCGCAGATCTACTGTTGGTGCTCGCCGGGCTGAAACCCGTGTGCTGACGGGGCTGCGTTCCTTTCCGCAGGCTCTGGGGGGGGGGGACCCATGTCCTTGCGGTTTCCAGCTTCTAGACGCTGCCTACTTTCCTTGGCTTGCGGCCTCTTCTTCCATCATCAAAGCCAGCAATGCTGGTCCAGTCTTTCTCACGTCGCACCACTCTGACGGCAGCTCTTTGCCTCTGTCTTCCACGTGTACGGGCCCACCCAGGTAATCCAGGATAATCTTACCGTAAGGTCAGCTGGTTAGCAAGCTCCATTCCTTCTGCCGCCTGAACTCACCCTTGCTGTGTAACAACATAACGCAGTTACAGGTTCTGGAGATTAGGATGTGGACATCTTTGGTGGGAAGCATTTAGCCTATCACAGCCATGCATGGCACGTAAGGTCTTCGGGGAAACACCCTGGGAAGGACTTTAGAATTTTATCTTTTTTTGGGAGGGGGGACAGGGGGACTTGACCAAAATGACTCTACTCCAGTCTCTCTTCTCAGTGATGGCCAAAGAGATATGTGTGTTGGTGGTGGTTGGGGGGGGGTTGGAGGGGAGTAACCACATGAGTCCTAGTCACTGGTAATGAGTTTTTCTGGCAGCTCTGTATGCTTAAGGTCTCAAATCAGAAGTGCTAGTGTCTTCCTCCCCCAAATGGCTACTCAACCCAAACTGCTTAAGCCTGTGCCCTCAGGTTCCAGCTCGGCTTGGCTTAGACAGGGCTGAAGCTCCCTGGCGCCTGCTCCCTTGCGTGTCTGCCAACGACGCCCAGCACACAGCGGTCACACCTAACTGAGAGAATAAGGCACCTGTTTCATTCACACCGTGGAATGTACGGTGGGAGATACATGGAATGTGAAGGCAAAGAAGGTTGGCTGGGCTGACATGCGGGGACTTGAACCCTGACTGGTCCCCCCTTCAATGTCAGGCTGAGCTCTCACGGTGACATGTTCCTGACCTGCCTCGCCCTCGGCATTTCCCAGGACTCCATGGAACCAGGTGGAGCCGGCTGGGGAGCAGGGAGGCCGGACTTCAGAAACATGGGCTTGTAAGTCATCCAACATGCATTCCCACCAGGGATGGAGAACATGCCTCAGCATTCGGGGCACCTGAGCTGAAGCAACCCCTGTCTGTTGATAACGTAATTCCAACACAGTGTAATAGCGCCCGGGGAAGAGAGGGTGAATAGGAGGATTATTTGTCTCACTTCCCTGGAATAGGTCCCAGAGGAGACCACGGGGAGGGAGACCCAGCCCAACAAATTGCTGGACCTTTGTGGGTCTGCAGGGCCCCCTCAAAGGGCTCTGTGTATCACCCCACATCTCCGCCACCCCCAGAAGGAGGCCTCCCCCGCAAAACCTTTAAGCCGCCATGTGAGCCAACATTTTCTAATAATCATTTCCTACATAAAATCAACAAGGGGAAAATTCCTCTTCAAGCGCATGTCCAGATGATTACATTTCTCTCTGACGGAGAATTGTCGGTGACGGCCGCAGGGCCCCGAAGATGGCAGACACTGCAAACCTCTGATTAATGGGGGAAGACAGATTGTTGATATTCACGGAATTCAATCTCCTAACCTCAGCCCCGTGTTTACAGCACATCGACTCGCAACTCAGAAAAAAAGCCCAGCTTTTTTTATGTCTGGCTATTAGGAGAGAGCTCTTGGAGAAAGGGAACCAGGCCAGCTCGTCTAGTTGGGTCGCCTGAACCAGACCACGCATTTTATGTGGTGATTTAGGATTTAAAGCCCCAGGAACGTACGCAGATACTCTGGCTGCCACATTTGCCTGCAGTACCTGCGACCGGGCCCAGGAGAAACCCTCTAAAGTCCTCTGCGATCAGCTTCCCAAAACAATACGACACTTTTCCTATTCTAATAAGCAGAGAATGCAATCCATGTATCCCGGGCTGCTATCATTGTTTTTTTTTTTTTCTTCTTCACTTCTTTTATTTAAAAAAAAAAAAAAAATAGTGAGTAAAACACAGAGCTGCTCATGAAATGCGACTCCCCTGAAGAATGATAACATCTCATTGCGCACTCGTGTGGCACCCAAGTCCATGGTTAGATGAAAGTGACCACTTTCATTTCTATCATCTTGTTATGGCTTCGAAATCGTGCTGTGCTGTTATTGGCCCCATTTTGCTGAGGAGCTAAACGAAGAACAGAGTGAGTAACTTACCCCAAATTACCCACGAAGCCAGCGCTATTAGAATTCCCAGGCCCGTGGGCTCACCACAAAACTACACGGCTTGACAAATAGTGCGGAGAACGAGCCAAGCCCCACCCCACACGCTCACTGTCCGCTCCCCAGGCAGGAGAGGGGCCAGGTGTAATTTGTTCAAGGAAAGAGAGCCCAGAAGGGGCAGGGGGTCATTTGAATATTTTAGAGATAAGAGCACAAGCATTTCCTTAGAGGTTCCTGAAAATTATTTGTTAGAGCAAAGCTGATGAGTGAATCAGAAACACGACGTGACGTGTGGTTGGAAGCCGTCCACCTCAGGGAGGAAGGCGGGTCCTTCCCCTTCTCGGAACGCTCCAGAAGTGTTATGCCCTTCGAGCCAGACAGTGGGAACGAGCTCAGCATTCAGCTGAAGGATGACCTGGGGTAGAGTTGTGAAGTGGGCCAAGTTTATCTGTGTGCTTTTCCTATTTCCCCTGGGGCCCCACCTCCCTGCTGCAGCCCACGGCCTGTCCTTGGGCCCTCCCGGTGACTCCAGTCTGCTAAAGGGGCCCGGGATGCGGGCCCCAGGGAAAGCCCCACTGTCCTAGGTGTCCCGCCCCCATCACGCCTTACACGTCCTAGTCCTGTCCCTTCAGTCTGTTTCCCTGCATGGACAGGCATGCGGCTGGGTTAATCAGAGCAATTAACCTCATGAACACATTAGCAGAGGGTATGTCACCTCTCAAAGATGCTAATGATGCGGATGATAATCCTAAGAATGGCCTCCTTCACTGCATTTTCCCACAGCAAGACATTTAAGAGTATCATGGAAAGAATGCAAAGAAAATGGAAAAGAATAGTATTTAGCTTCTGACATTCAAAATAAGATTTTGCAGCACAACCATAAACTCAAAAGTCAGGTGTTTTTGAGAGGATTTCCTCAATTCCTTTCCATCCATTGGCATAGCAACAGCCAGGCGTGGAGGACTGAGCCACAGAGTTTGCTCTTCAGAAGGAAGGAGGGTGTGGCACCCCGGAGGACTGTGGGACACAGGCGGCCGGCAGAAGGAGGAGTTAGTGGTGAGAGGTGTGGGTCCCAAATCACCTCTCCTGGAAGAGACCCAGAGAGAGAGAAGTGCTTTTGCTAAGTTGCAGGGGATACAGAAGGCAGAGGGTCCCTGTCACGCTGTGTGAGGGACACCACTATGCTGGCTGGTCCCTCACCAGCACCAAGGGTCCCTGAGAAACCCAGAGGATGGAGGGGCACCGTCTGGCCAAATCTGGTGCCACCAGACTGAGGTCACTAGATCACTAAGCTGAGTGGAGGAGGGTCTGCCATGTGGCTCACTAGGGTGGGCGCCAAGCGACCTGCATCAGAGGCTGCCCAGAGGTAGATGGAGGCCAAGGCAAAATCCCAGAGTGTCCCCTGCCACACCCGTGCCATGGGACAGGGCCGCCTGGTCCTGGCTGGTCGGGGAGGAAGAGCCCTTGGTTTCATCAGCCAAGAACATCAGCCGCCCAGCCCCACCCACAGACCTGTCTGTCTTTCCATCACCATTGACTCCCCCACACCCCCACCCCCCACACTTAAGCCCCACTCCGTTCTCCATCTGCCCTGACACCACCTCGGAGGGGACAGTGAGGGGAGGGTGGAACCAGACAGGTCAAGACAAACCTGGGAGACTGTTCGAATCAGGGCCACCCTGCTGGGTCAGAGGGCCGGGCCAGATCCCCGGACTGCCTGACCCCCATGTGGGAGGCGGAAGTTCAAACGCTGAGGGTAGACACTCAGAAGCTCTGGTAGCAATTTCACAGAATAATATTATGCTGGTTGAAACCAATCGTTAAAAAATTGGCTGATGTCTTTTAAAATTTTATTTTCTAGTAATTCATTTCTATTAGATTTCATGAAAGCATCTGCAACCAGCCAGAAATTTAGAAAAGCGGAAGGAGCTTACCACACGGATCAGTGGGTTATGGGTGGGGCTAGGTCTTAAACCAGACTAAACACATTTTGCCCCTTCAACCCCGTGAATGTGGACTTGAAGAGGGAAATCAGATTTGTTTTAGAAAAGAATAAAGGAGCAATAATGCCAGGTTTCCGGCACTGGGAACTGGAATGAGAATGACTTCTCCCATCTCCCCCGACTGCCTCTCTCAGGTCTTCTCTTGCCCCCACCCCCCAGCCCAGGCTGTGACAACCTGCTGAGGGACGTGTCCGAGGGGGTAACTAGTTCAGCGTCAAGACAGACAGGCTGCGCGCGAAGTCTGACCTTGAAGAGCTGGCTGGGCAGGAGGAGAATGTGCGAGGGCACGAGGCCGGGGCCCCAGCACAGTCCCACTTCAGCGAGCAGAGAGCCCAGGATCAGAGCTCAGGAAGGTTATGTGCTGGGCCTCCGTGACCATGGCCTTGTCCTCGCCCGTGATGATCGTTATAAAGACGAATACCTGTACGCAGATCCCACGCAGAAGCATCCACATTTGCCAGACCAATCCATTACAGAAGAATCCGTTACAGAAGAATCTTCTCGAATATTTGCTTTGCGAGAGATCCATTTACCTCACACCCGCCTGAACAGTGACCTCCCCAAGTGTACATCAGTGATGTCCTGGGGATCATGAACTTAATCGTCCCAGATGGGAGGGGAAGAATCTCACATAATCGTTCTCTTTAGGAGCCTCTTCAACAGAACATCAACCAGAAAAAAGTATTGGGACACAATCAGTGTGAGTCAATGGGGACTGCAATTTTGTTTTCTGGGACTTTTTTTCAGGTGGGCCACCGTGGGCAAAGGGAGACCTCACGGAAACTGGTCCCCCATCCCCACGAGCCTGTTCCGAGCGCCTTTCTGTCATCCGTCCCATTCACAGTAACCGTCGCAGCCGAGGCCAACAGCGTTCTCTGCCCAGCGTCCAGCTGGGGAACTGGCCAAAGGTCACATGCTTGGAAGGGGCAGAACCGGGTTTCCAACCCTCGTCCGTTGGACTCAGAAGCTGGTGTTCACTGACCATCCCCGCCCCCTGTTAGCCATGAGGTCCCAAGAAAAGGGAGTAGAGGGAATGGACCGCCATGTCCCCAGCCACATGGGCCCCTCCCCCCTTGCTTTTCTGTTGCTGTGTAGATTCTGACCTCGGCCACCTCCGACCCCGCCGAGTCTCATACAGATGGGAGGTTTTCCTGCCTGTGATGCAGGCCCGTCTAACTGGAAGATGCCGGAGGCCACACAGCCTCGCTGAGGACTCCAGAAGCCCGTGAGAAGCCCATCCACCCTGAGAACTGGGCGCTGGAAGACAAAAGGGTCCCGGAGGCTGAGCTGTAGCTGCCCCTCTCACCCGCCAGCCCATAAATAAGCCTCCAGAAGTGAGGTTTCAGTTACCTGCGGTCAGCCGAGGTCTGAGGATATTAAATGGAAAATTCCAGAAATAAACAATTCAGAAGTTTTAAACTACATGATGAAATTGCATTCTACCCCCTCCACCCAGCCCAGGACCCTGCTTTATGTGCCCACTGCCTGTTCATCATCAGCAGCCGTCATGGGGTCAGACCCACTGCTGGGGGTCATCCTGCTGCTTGTGTTCAGGTGCCCCTCGCTTCACTGAGTGATGGCCCCGCACCATTCATATAATTTCTATGATGGTGTATTGTTGTAATTATTTCAGTTTACTGTTAGTTAGTTAGTTAGTGTTAGTCTTTTACTGTGCCTAATGTTTAAATTAAACTTTATCATAGGTATGTACATATAGGAAGAAAACAGTATACAGGATGGGGCAAAAGTAGGTTTGCGTTGTTTGGGTGGAAAATAACACAATACTTAATAATAATACAAGGATAAACTCTGTGTTTTGAGAACTCACAACCGCAAACCTACTTTTGCCCACCCCGTATGCAGGGCTTGGGGCCGCCTGCGGTCTCAGGCGGCAGTGGAGGCCTGGGACAGCGCCCCCTGCAGATAAGGGGGACAACCGTAAGGAAATCTCTCGCTGTTGCCCAGACAGCTCAGCCCCCTGCCAAGCGCCCTTGGAGGACCTTTGCTGTCCAGGGCCGATGCCTGCGAAGGGGCTTCTCTGTGGGGGATAAAACCGGAGATGCAGCGATGGGAAACGATCGAAGCGAAACTGCACGAAATTTTTCCTGGGGATGTGCAGCCAAAATCAGATGCGCTGCGCAGGGCGACCACCAGGGGCGTGTGCGCCCGAGTAGACACGCACGCGCGTGCGCGCGCACCAACACATAGAAAAGCAGGGGAAGAATGGCTGTGTGCATTCACATTTGCAACCCTGGAAGCTTCTGTTAAAACTAAAGGTGCTGGGTGAGATCTACCTGTCTTTGGAGATCGTCACAGACACCAACAGACCAGTCTTCACTCGGGAAGGAGAAACCGCCTGCAGCCGCGCGGGTGTAATGAGCTTGTTTCCATGAGGCCTGGAACAGTCCCCGCCCACCCTGCCGCCTGCTCGTACCTCCATCTCCCCTAGAAGCCCCAGTGGGCTCCTGCACGCCGTTGGTTTTACAAACCACTGGAAACATTTGAAAAAACTTACGACCTTGGAACACATTGCCTGTTTTGTTACAACTTAATGAGACTACATCATTGATAAGTCTCGGGCCCTCCCAGCACCCCCCCGGGTGGGCGCAGGCAGCTCGGTCCCACTTTCCAGGGGCCTGACTCCCCCCTGCACTGAGCAGCCCGCGGGCCCTCGGCCTGCAGCCTCCCAGCTGGCTCGTACTCTCCCGGGATATCCGCCAAAGCCAGGGCAGATGTAGCCTCTCGTTGTTTGGCAATTTGTTTAAAACCCCTCCTAATAATTCCAAACACTGAAAATGCCGTGCTCTCCGAGGTAGGCCACGTTGCACGTCTTCTAGAAAAGCGCACCATTTGAACTCTTGGTTAGGCAGAGTCAGAGGTCATTCATTTCACAAACGGGCACCGTGGCTCCAGCCCAGCAGGGCCTGGGGTTGGCCCAGGGGCCCCAAGGATGTCGGAGAGGCTGGCCCTGCGTCCTGGGCGCCCGCACTGTGGGGTGAGAATGAGGACACAAGTCTTGGACACGGAGGAGTTTGGGGAAAGGCAGTTGTGGCTGTGCTTTGGGGGGGGCTTCAGCATCGGAGGGGGTGATGGGGGTCCCATCATATTCCGGGGATCCCTCCCAGGCTGCTGAGAGCGTGAGCACAGAACGTAGTCAGGATTTGTGAGCCACCTCCTCGTGAAGGCACATCCTGTGCGGAACATGTCCCCCCTGCCCTGAAGAAACTCAAAACACAGTCGGGATGCCTGGCACGTGTAGCCTGTCCTGTGGGAACTGCACCATTTCGTGGTGAAAGCCCCACGGTATGGATTCTGACCCCCATCTCAGGCTCCGCCCCCTCAGCCACGTGACCGCAACTGTCCTAACCTCTCTGTGCCGCCCCATTGGTGAAATGGCAACCATCTCCCTTCCAGGCATGCTGTAAGGAACTAAGGAGCCAGTGAGTGGCACCCTCGGGACAAGGCAGGCCTGACTCTCCAGTAGCACACGCTGCCAGTTGGGCGGGGGACAGTCCCTGTCCCCTGAGGAGGAGGGAGCAGGTGCAGGGCTGGAGAGGCCGGGGGAGTGCAGGGAGCAGGGTCCCGGGTTCAGAGCCGGGTGGGCTTC
>PVKU01006367.1:41255-105345 GCA_004027475.1 Anoura caudifer
GGGGGAATGGACCATGAAGGGCAGGGATGTCCACTGGTCAGCCCAGCCAGGCCTGGCGCTTCCTAAAGAGTCCCCAGGGCGGGCCAAGAGCGGGCACAGGGCTCTGGGGAAGGTGGGACAGGAAATGGGGAGAAAAGGCTTTGGGGTGCCAGGGTTGGCCATCGGTTTCCCTGCGCACTGGCCCCAGAGGGGGACCAGGCGGAAACGTGCTGGGAGGTGCGCCCTGCGTGCGACCAGGAGCGGTGTCTGCCCCGCAGTCGGGGAGCCGCCCGGAGAGCGGCTCCTGTGCTAAGCGCATCTTCACCGTGGCTGTTCTCGGGCCCTCACACCGCAGTCAGACCAGGAGGCCGCCAGGGCAGGAGGTAAGACCACAGCAGGCGCGGCCGGCTCCCTCGGTCAGCTCAAAGTGCGCCCTCTCCCTGGCCAGGGCCCCCTGCAGCCGCAGCCACAGCCGCCCAGCAGCCTCTAGGAGAATCTGCGTGTCCAGCCGGTGCCAAAGCAGCCGTGTCTCCTCAGGCCGTGCCCAGGGTTCGGGCTGTCGTGTCCCAGCCCAGCCCTGGGCGGCAGGACAGCTGGGATAGCCACTTCCAGAGGAGGGCAGGACGGGGGGCCTCTGCACCCCTAAAGCCCAGGCAGGTAAAACAACGTACCCACGAAACAGCTGGTGTGTGCCAGACTCAGTGAGAAATCCCAGAGCGAGAGGTGGAACGGGGTGGCCAGGAGCAAGCCTTCCTGCCGCTGGAGAGAAAGCGGGCGTCCGACACGTTCGTTCTGGAACACGTAGCCGTCCTTCCCAGGTTCAGCGGGTGTTTTGTGTTTATCCTGTTGTACGAGGCAGATTTAAATTTAGCTTATTTCACAAGGCAGCGGAGACTGGTGTGGCCAAGCGCAGGGGGCTAATGTTTGGCTCAGCTGGGCGTCTTAACCCCACTCAGTCATGGTGGGGGCATCCGGGCCGTAATTTCCAGCCGGTGTCCGTGGGGACCCTGGCAGGGTAATGAGTCCTGCGCCAGGTCAGCTCAGCGTGGCCATGGGTGTGGCTACAGACCCAGGTGCCCCCCAGCCCACCCGTCCGACCCAGCCGTCGGCCCCCCCAGGACAGCTTTGGCAGGGACAGGCACAGAAAGCCCCCCTCGTCTGACGTCATAAGCAGCAAAAGCATTCTCATCTCTGCAGTTGCTGGAACGCCTCTCAGTTTATTATTATTTTTAAAGGCAACCCTGGATGTTTTGCTGCTGAGAAAAGCAAGTGCGGGTCTCCGTGCCTTTTTTATTACTTGGGAGAATTTTTCTCCTGAATGCCCAGCGGTGCCTTCTAGTTTCCCTGCACTTGGCTCGTGCCAGCAAGCTGCTTGCAGGAACACCTTGGGACTCGGTTGGTGCCAGCCCCGAGAAACATAATCAGTTGCAAATGTTTCGGGGTGGATGACTGATGAACGTAGGAACTGTGTCGCTTCTCCCATTTTTTACTGTTCGCAAACTGTGGAAATCTCACATGAGACAACCTTGTTCCCGACTTCCCCACAGTCCTTTAAAAATGACGGAAACAGCACCCAAGAAGGATGGCTTGTCTGCCGCCGGCCCGGCCGGCGTCAGGCTGAGCGCGCATCAGGGCTGCCAGGACGGAAAGTGTGGGGCTGACCGGTTGTCTGTTTCACTGACATCTGACAGTGAATGAGAACTTGGCTTAACATGGCTTTTCCTTTCACGTGAAGCTGTGTCTGTCCCCTGCGGTGTGGTCCCCCGGCACAGCCGGCTGAGGGTTGGTGCCGGGCACATCGGGTGTCCAGCAGCAGCCGTGAGCAGGACGGAGCTGCCTGAGAGGTACCTGCCCCCAGGTTGTCTCTCAGACCCAGATCAGAAAAGCAGCATGTGTCACCGCCGTGGCCCTTCTCCTCTCTGAAGCACAGCTGGCCGCAAGCCAACAGCCAGCGGTGGGCCTCTCGCCATGCCAGGCACCCTGCCTGCAGCCGGGAGCAAAACGAGGCGCAAGGTTGAGGGCTGCAGAGGGCAGGCGGCAGGGGACCTGGGTGGTTAGAAAGAGCGTGGGCGCTGAGCAGGGTTTCGGATGGAGTCCCACTGGCCGACTCTTGCGAGGAGGAGCTTCCGGGGCCTCTGGGGTCCCCTCCGTTTTCCCCGCAAGGAGGCCCCAAGCAGGTCGTCCAGGCCATGGAGTCCCTGAGTCAGTTTCCAGAGTCAGTTTCCAGGCCGGGGTGTTTCCAGGCAGTTGCTGTCTCACAGTCCAGAGGCCAGGCCTCCGAGATCGCAGCGTCTGCAGCGCTGGCTCCTTCTGGAGCCTCTGAGGGAAGGTCCTTCCCGTCCTCTCATGTCCCTTCTGGTGTCTGCGGGCAACCCTTGGCTTCGGCTTGTGGCGCCTCACTCCCATCTCTGCCCCCCACTTCTCCTATCCTTGTCCCTGGTGTCTCCCTGTGTGCCCCTGTCCCTCTGCGTGGCCTTCTCCTAAGAACGATGTCATGTTGGATTAAGGGCCCACCCTGTCTCATAGGACCGAATCTTAACTAATTACATCGGCAAAGACCCCATTCCCATATCAGGCTGCACTCCGAGCTTCCAGGTGGGCGTGAATTTGGGGGGCGAGGTGTTGGGAAGCTGGGGCTGGTGCATAGTTATAGTTACAAGCTGCTGAATGAGGAGGCGCAAGCTCCCCCACCCGCACTCGGGGGGAGTGGAACCCCTGGGGCCGTTCTGATAGAATACATTCACACAAAGGAAGTCAGGTCTCAAGATGTGTGACTTAGGGTCCCAGGAACAAAGGGGCATGTGAGCCGGGGGAACATCAGTATGCATAGGGGGTGTGGCTGGTGGCACGAGCACCTGTCATCCCACATGGTGGAGCGGGAACCCCTGGAAGGGCAGGCCAGGAATAAGGACGGAGACCTGCAGAACAGAACTGGGGAGAGCCAGGGACGTGAGAGCCCATGCTGGGGGTGAGATCAGAGGTGGGACAGCTGAGTACCAAGGGCAGGGACGGGACAAGAGCCGGGCACTGAAACACCATGAGCCCAACTTGCCAGTACACCTGAGAAACCCCAGCGGCGAGGGGGTTAGCGCCCCCTCGTAGGGCCCCTCAACACCTCCGCCCTGAGGCGCTCTGATGGAGAACAGGACAGAAAGAAGTCTGTGGGCAGCTACTTCTGCACCAGCGAGGAGAAAGAGTTCGGATTGAGGCGAGCAGCGCCAGTCTGGTGTTGGCTGCGGTGGCAATGGCCAAGCCTCCCACTGCGCGGGCAGCGTGTCCTGGCTTCTGGGGTCTCCGTAAAACACTCCACACATTTTCAAAGGAGATATCCTTGCAATTCACTGGCGTTTAAACACAGGTTGGGACCATGCAGAGTTTTCGGGCGTTTAGGAAGACCGCGTCTTTAAATGAATCAGAACAGAGCGAGGTTGCCACGCCACGGGGCAGCCTTCGTGCCTCCCTGTTCATTCACTGTCCCCGCCGTCCTGCAGATGCCTGTGTCACAGAGCGTGGGCGCCAGGCGGTGTCTCAGGTGCTGTGGCCCGGGCAGCGAGCACTGCGGGCCAGGCTGCCGTCGTGCCCGCCACCCGGGGTTGTGGGGGAGGGGGAGAGAGCCGGCAGCATGCGCGGCCCGTGGAGCCCGTCTCTGCCCAGGAGAAACGCGTTAGGCACCAAAGGGGAAGACAGGTGTGGGTGCAGGCCCCGGGCGGGGTGGCAGGGAGCACGCTGGCCAGGGAGGGCTCCCGGAGACGTGACTCCTGAGCAGACACTTGAAGGAGAAGAGGAAGTTCCCTGGTTTGAGTCCATCTCAGGCTTCTGCATCTTCCCCTGGGACAGGTGACCTCTCTGGGTGCAGCAAGAACCGAGCGCCCCATCCTGTTCTCGGAGAAGCTGCTCAGAGCGGTCCCCCTCTTCCCCACGCAGCCTTGTGGCTGGACAGTCCTGGGAGCCCTTCCTCCGGGACGCGTTCCGGAGGTTTGGTCCCTAGAATAAAGCACGTGAAGGAAAACCGTGCCCCCCGGGGCCTCTGCGGGAGTCGCCCAGGGAAGCCGCACACACCTGCCCGTCGGCTCGGCCACAGCCAGGCCTCCGCATTGCCGGGCAGCTCCTCGTACCTGGGAGCCCACACGTGATTTTTCCTCATCAATTCACTTTTCAGCACCAAATACATCTTTCTCGTTTTACAACAGTTCCTTACACTTCTACCATCTTTGGCTTCCCTGAGAAGTCTCGGTCGCTGAGGGGGGTGCGTGCGTGTTCAGTTGTGAACACCTGGAGGAATATGAAAGTCTCGCTTGAATCAAGCCCCCTTCTCTCAGTCTCCACTTCTGCTCCTGCTGACAGAAGTGGTAGCAAGATGGACAAGTCTGTAAAAAAAGAATCACCCAGAAAGAACCCTCAGGGCACGGCGACACAAGATAAATCAGAGAGCCCCTTCTGGAGACATTTGCGGAGCAGCTTGATCATCCAGGCCTCCTGCGTGGTTTGGGGGTGAAAAGGAAGGAAAACACCCACAGTCTCGCCCTCCGGGGCTCAGAGCCTGGTTGGGCACTAGGCGCAGAACAAAGTCACCATCACTATCGCTTAGCAACTGGAATGCGCCCAAGGCATTATGGGAGCCCAAGAAGGGGCCTGCCCTGCAGTCTGGGGTCCCTGTAGTCAGAAGAGAACCTGTTACCCCTCTCATGTGTCATCTTGGGAGGGGTTCCTCATTCCCCCCAGACTGTCCTGAAGAACCTCAGCTCCTCCGTGCCTGGGCTCCCACATCCACCGACCAACCTCAGGGGGCTGTGAATTCAGGACCAGGCAGCACAGGGCAGAAACGGGAGAAGACGCCGCAGCACAGTCAGGGTGCTGATCCAGGTGTGCCCTCCGCCAGAGACCAGACCCGGCCACATGTGGGCCCCTACTGCTGGCAAAGTCAAGAAGATTCCAGGCTACCCCCCCCACCCCTCTCCTGGAGGCCCCTGTGCTCCTTCCCCCATCTGCCCGTCCCAGAGTGCCTTGCTCAGCTCTTAGTGGGGCACAGCTGTGGGGCTGGGGCATCTGTGTTACTCAGTGGGTCACGTGGTCGACAGATACTTATTGAGTCCCAATTATGTGCCAGGTCCTGCTCCTGGGTCAAGCACACAAACTGGACTCAACCCTGCTCCCATGAGGCTTAGAGACCAATGAGGAGACAGATGTTTATCCTACGATTATACGGACAACACGAAGGTGCAAGTCCCTAGGTGCTGGGAGAAAGAGGTCCCGGTGACTTACTAGGACACTAACTAGGAAAGAGGGCAAGGAAGAGTGTGTCTGGAAGAAGGAACAGCATGTGCAAGGCCCTGTGACAGAGGAGTACAGCAAATACAAGGGACCCAAGAAGGCCTCGGGAGTGGAGGGAGAGGAGGGGGCCCCCTGGAGGGAGAGGAGGGGGCCTGCGCGCCTGCCCAGACAGGCAGCCTTTCTGCTGGGCCTGCTGGGGAACTGCTGTCTTTGAAAGAAGCAGGAGGCTCACCTCACTTCCAGTACCGCTGTCTACTCACCAGAGCTGTCTTCTCCGGGAGACCAGGCCGAGGGCCGGTGACATCCCTGGGGCACCTGGCCACTCGCCAGCAGGACTCAGCCTCGGGCTTGGGGGCCGCTCCCTGCCTGCACCGTCAGGCCGGGCTGCAGGCCGCGCCGCCCCACCTGCCTGGCCCTGGGAGACCGGTCCCTGGGTTGAAGGCTCATTAGTGTCAAAGGCTTGGCATGGGCACCTCTCGTTTAACTCCGCTTTCCCACAACCGATCCGTCCTGCGGGGGGCAGGCGGCCCTCCCTGCACGTGTTTCTGATTCCCTTAATGGTCCCCGCGCTCTGCCGAGCCGCCCTCGCTGTCTGACAGCCTCGCCGGGCCCTGGAAAGCCCTTTCCCAAAGGTCTTTATGGTCCCCTCCCACCACGGTTTTTAAAGCTCTTTTTAAAATAAGAGCTGTGTGCTTTCTAACCCTCTGAAAACAGCCGTGTACTCCGTTATTCAAACGTTGTGCTTTAAGTAGGTAAGACACGCGCACCTCATAAAATACGAAACACACAAACAGCTACACGGCGAAAAGTTAAGTCTTCATCCGCCTTGCCCTCCAGCCACCCCACTCCCCGCCCCAGGCACAGCCCCGGCTAACCAGCTTCTTACTGGAGTTCCAGCCTCGGTCCCATGGCTGTACTGAGGTGTTTACAATACCTTCCAACGTGCAAACACAGGTTCTTCTATTCAAAGTCGATTTCCCAGGAATCGTCTAGTTCAAAACACACTCCTTTTCATTCACTGCGAGGCTTCTCCACTGGGCCCGATGGCCATCTGTGCCCCCCCCCCACCCCCGCTTTGCTTGGGGGGTCGTACCCTGCGTTCTCGAGGCTGGGCAGCGTCCTGACTCCACGCAGATGTCAGGGCCACGCTGCCCCCCGCCCAGCTGTGACAACCCAAAATGTCTCCATATATTTTGCCAAATGTCCTGGGGGTGGGGGGTGCGCAAAATCACCTCCAGATGAGAAGCACTGATTTATTGTGGTTATTTAAATTGTAGTCCTCATCTCATTAGAAAGGGATCTGGGCAACTTACAAAGATTCAAAACTCCAGTAAGATTAAAAATAAACGTTTAAAGATTGGCTCAAAGTTGAAAATCATTAAGCTTGGTGATGGATATATGAGGGTTCGTTACAGTACGCTCACTATTTTGTGTATGTTTGAAGCTTTTTGCAGTCACAAAGATAAATGTTTACATTTGTTGGAAAGCTTTCATTATAAAAAAGGTAAGTGCGCATGTTGACGGAAGTGTGACCGAGGGGCAGGGAAGCACGGGCAGCAATTAGAAGAGGGACAAAAACCACGTGCGCTGGGGTCTCGCCCATCTGGCTGGAGGCGCTTCGAGTCAGGGCTTCTCGCCCTCAACCCAAAGATACAACGTGACCAGTGAGGAGCATCAGTGTCTAGCGACAAAAAAACAAGCCGGGGGTCCAGGACAGGCACAGCTCCTCCTAGCAATGACACCTGACATACGTTTTGTAGGGCGACTGTCCTGATGCAGAGGATCTCGGGGACACAGCGGCCCCAGGCCTCCGCCAGGCATGCCAGGTCAGACCCTAGGATGCCGCCGAGAATGGCATCGTTTCCTTAATTCTTGTTCTTTAGAACCGGGTCCTTAAGGTAAGGCTACCATGCAATTCGGTACTCCGTAAAAGCAGTTCTGCAAGGAAGGAAAGCAAGACACCCCCCACGGGCAGGTCTCTGATGCTCTGGTCTAATCCACGAATGAACTTCACAGCAGCTAGAGATGGGACAGACTCAGAATTATTGTTTCTTTCCGAACTTTCAGGCAGTCCAAGGTGACAACCGCTATTTCCCGGTTGCGCAGGCCAGCCGCGCTGACCCTCCCTCCATCAGCTGGAGGGAGGGCACCGTATCTCTCAGAAAAACATCCTCAGCGAGGCCCCAAGTGTAAGAAGAATTCGAGGTCCCCCCACCCACCTCTCCTCCACTCGGCCTCCCAAGAGGGCTGGCCAGACATCTCCGGGGAACGTTCCAGCAGAAGACAACATTTCATTGAAAAAAATACAAAATAAGTGGCCCATTGCAATGATAAAAACAACACAATGAAGACCGGTAGAACCCCAAATCTTGTTAACACCCCTGAGGCGGAGTCAAAAATAGGGTGGGGGCAGGTACGTCTTTCCCAAAAATACTTCGGCCTATTTTTTTCTGCATATGCCAAACAGGAGAAAAAATGAGGATTCAAATGATCCAAATCTTGAAGACCTGGGAAACTTGAAGAGAAATACAGACACAAAAAGCCCATCCACTTAGGGAAAACATATACCGGTCAGTTACCGAAGGTGACACATTTGGTGGCTGCCTTTGACCTTCTGGGGTTTGGGATAAGTGTCCCTCTGGGCTCCACGCAGCCTGCGCTCACTCCTGATACTGGGAGCTGTGCCGTGGTGGGGGGGGGGGTGGCGCTGCGCCTAATTTGTGATGCAGGGTCGTCTTCAGCACGCAGCCCTCAAAAGACTTGGGGACCTGGAGATGAAAGGCTCCTCCCCTAACCCAAGAGCAGGTCCCTGCAGCTACTTGGTCCCTCATTTCTATTCATTCAACCTTAAAACTCTCAGGCTCTTTAAAATATTGCATTTGAATCTCTACTTGCTAAAAATCAGTTCTTTAGATTACAAAACCTAAGTGACGCCCATCACTCTTGTTTAATACAAGGAGAGACCAAAAAAAAAAATCCCAGAATTTATTTATAAAAACTTGTGTATGTATTCTTACATGGTTAAACTTCAGTCACCTCCAAAGTGCTCTCCATGTGATGCAATACACCTATCGAGATGTTTTCCCCCGCTGCTCGGAACAGTTTTTGAACTCGTCAATTTTGATGCCTTTTGGTGCTTCTGCCATTTTTTGTTTCACTCATTTCCCGTCAGCAAAACGTTTCGCTCACCTTGAGGACTTTTTTCATCTGTGGAAACAAACCAACAAAAAGTCGCTCAGGGAGAAATCTGGTGAATAGGGAGGGTGGAGAATGAAGGTCATGCATTTTGGGGCAAAAACTGCTGAACACAGCGTGGTGTGACCAGGCATACTTGTAAATCACCCATCATGAAATGGGCAAACATGTAGAAAGAGTCTTCAAAAAAATTCACTGAAGCTGAATGCAGCCTCTCACAACAACGCCAGCTGGTGCACTGATACAGATGGATTCCTAGAACACTCACCTATCGGGGGAAGCCCATCCTGCAAGGGGCCTGTCCTCCAGAAGATAAGCCCAGGGGACTTCAAGGGGGGTCCTCCCCAGTAGAGAAGGTGCAAAAGGAAATGGAGAACAGGAGTCACAGCAGAGGAGAGGGGCCCTGCCTCCTTCCTTTCTCTCTCTGCACGGGTTGCAGAAATGCCTCCAGGCGGAGCCCCCTGTGTTGGCCTGAGGCTGGACAGTCATTCGCCAAAAGCCATGCAAGCTTTTTGCTTGCTGTCCTCAAACTCCAGCAAACTAAACGGGATTGGCGCCCGCTGCAGTGGCCACCAGGATTAATAGCAGAGAGCACTGTGGTTTTGTTATTAAGTTACTTTCAGCAATTAGTAAATTTATTGCCCTAATTGCTTTTGCATGGCTGCTCTGTGCACGTTTTCCTTCGCCAATGTCCCTTCAGCCTTGCCCCCATCATCGTATTTCAGCGTGACCGCTGCCCATCTCTACAGACGGTCCAACCCCGTCAAGAGCAGATTTGCAGTCGGGGCGGCAGGAAGGAGGGGTAGGAGTTCGTTCCCACGTCCACGGCACACTTGGATAAAACGCAGAGAAGTTTCACGTTGGCTCGTGGGGCGTCTGAGAGCACACGCCAGGGGAGGGAATAGGTGCTCGTGGTTAATGAGCAGGAAAATCCCAGTTCTCCCCACCTGGGAGCTGCTGCTCCGTCCGAATCCCACTCCAACCCCTCTCCATCCTCCTGGCGAAAGGCAGGGGTGATTTTCTGGGGCCTGGGAAATCTTCGCTCTAGTCTTAGGGGCTAACATTTCCAGGAGCCCCAGAATCCAGCTGGCTGCTCCATGCATGGGAACCTGGCTCTCCCCAGCTCTGCGCTCTGGGGCCGGTCCCCCAGCACCCCTCACTCAGGGAAAGGCCATTGTCCGTAGCACTGCCCAGCTGAAGAAGCAGGTATGGCAGCAGAACGGGGCTCAGGGCGATGACCTGACCAGGGCGTGGTGTTCTCCTGCCGGTCTCCCGCAGGCCCCCTGGGGGCACCCACCACCCGCCTGGCTAGCAGGCAGCACCCTTGTAACAGAAACCTGGTTGGCAGGAGACAGGACCTGGAGGGACTCCTTTCTTCTCAAGTGTCTCCCACTGGGTCCCCGAACTGAAGCCCGGCCACTAGCATCCCAGCCACAGCAGGTGCAGCTCAGCACAGCAGACCGCATCGGTGACGGAGGCCCCTGGCTGCAGGCAGCTTGGGGACCCTTGGGTGGCTCACTCTTCTCACCTGGCAAACGGCTCCTATAACCACGTAGTCTTTTGCCCACTTTAGGAGTCACCTGGAAATTGGAGGAGGGCTGTATAACGGGGTGGCCCTTCACCTTCCAAAGGGTGTTTACGCATATTACATTGTTTATGGCCTCGCCGCACGTTGGTCAATGAGGAGGAAATATATATATCAGCACAGCATTTTATGGTGGGGACCTGGCGCCAGCTGCTGCGGCTCGCATCCCAGCCTGACCATCCATCCACTCTGTGGCCTCGGGAACCCTGGCCTCAGTTTCCCTGTTTAAAATGGGCGCAATAAAATCCACATCACTAGGTTGCTGTGATGATCACAGGAAGCAGACCTGCTATAAAGCGCTGATCGGAGTGCTTGGCAGTGTCGTCAGCAGATCCCTACGTAGTTATTAAGTTATTGTGAGAATCTAAGAATAGCTAGAGGAATCTTGCATGCCGTCCCATCCCCTCGCACCTCTTCCAGGGAATCGCTCTGTTCGCCCCGCGCTGTCACTTCCTCCCTATCCGCAGCCCGCCATGCAGGCTCCGTGAAAGCAGCCACTTGTTTTGCTCACCGCTGCAGCCTCCCACCTCCCCTATCACACCGCGTGGCACGTAGTAGATGCTCACTAAATATCTGTTGGCGGAAAAATGCCTGAAAAAAGGAGAGAACGGAGGAGCAGCGGCTTGCTCTCTGAGTGGAAAGTGGCGCTCCCTCCACCCCCCGCAGATGGATCCCTCCGCCCTCTTTTGAGGTGGGGACCCGTGGCAGCCTGCAGGGGTTTTCACACCCCTCCTGCCTGGCCAGGTTGTGCTAATTAATCCTGTCCTGTGCAGCGCGTTTTGTGCGCTGGCACGGAGACCAGCCGTCCCCAGGGCCGGGCAGCCTCAGCCTCGGGACAGGTGCGGGCTGCGACGGCGGCCGGAACCACCACGGTAATTCCACTCCAGCGCGTCAATTATTCATCCCGTGCGGGTCGGTCGCTGCACTCTGCAAGGCCACCCGCGGGCCACTGAGGCCCCAGCGCTGGGGCTGCTCCGGGGCTCACGGCTCCCCGGGAGGCGAAGGGGCACGCTGTGCCTCCCGTTACAGATTCCTGAGCGACCATGAGCTGGTGCGAAGCCTCCCAGGAGGGGTGAGTTCGGGGTTGCCCGGGCGTGGCCATCCCAGGCTGCTTCCCACTCAGTGACAGGGTTTGCTTTGACTCCCAGCCTCAGGGCCATTTAGAATGGAATCAGGTGCCAGACCAGCCCGGAGCCTGCCGTGCCCAGTTCCCAGCGAGCAGGCTGTGATGTAAGAGGGGCCTCCCCTCATGGGTGGGTCTGTCCATCAGAGGACAGCAGTAAAGGGGGTTGCGTCTGTTTTCGGTGCCCATGGCCAAGGTCTGAACTCTGTCGAGTGAGGTGTGTCCTCCCGAGGCAAATGAAGTCAGAATTTCCAGGAAGGAGGAGGGGGTTGTGAGGTTCATTAGACTGTCTTAGAAAGTCAGCAACTAACTCGCAGGTGGCGCGCACACACACAGGATCGCACAAGAGCCGTGCATCCTCGGGCAAAGAAACCGTGGATGAGTCAGGGGTACCAAGGTAACCATCACAATGGCCCTTGCAAAACAAAACAGGAGAAAGGAAGACACGCAGACCTGTGCCCTCGGCCAGCGCCCCCTATGGTCCATTCTTCTGGGGGTTGGCAGTCTTTTTAGGTTTAATACAAAAGGCCTCAGTACTTTGTGCGAAATTGTCATTGGCAAAACTTTTGCATTATTGATCATTGGCCCTTAGAGAAACTACATTGTGATTTTTAAAAAATGCCTTCAAAGTAGAGAATAAGACCGTTGGAGTTCTCTAGGCGTACGCCAGCATGCTTCCTGTTATTGACGGTGACTTTTGTAAAATGTGCCTGTCCCTTTTTGCTTTGGCTGCTGGGAAGCTCAGAGCTAACTTGCTTGCAATTGTAGCAGTTTCTTTCAGAATTAGGACTAGAACATGATTATTTCATCCTTTTTTTAACTTAGTTCTTGTACTTTCTCTTCTCTCTCTTTTTTCCCCTCTCACACATACACACATCCCCCCTTTTTCAATGTGTTTCTTGTACCTGTTCGTGTTGTTTCATGTTCTTGTAAATCATCTGTGAAAAAGTGGTCGAGGTGCTTGTGCAGCGCTTTATATGTTTGAACCCTCCTCAAGTGACAGACTGATTGACTGACCAACCAGAAGGGGAAGGAGGCGGTCCTTCCGGAGGAAACAAGCTCCGTCTGGACCCCTGACTTCCGTGTTCGGGACACCAGTCGGCCCCCTCTAGCCACCGCTCTCCTCCAGGTGGCACCACCATTTGCTCAAACCAGAATCTAGAAGCCACTGCTGGTTCCCCTGCCTTTCTTCCCTTAACATCAAATCCACTGGCCAAGCTGCCAATTCCCTCTGCGAGGTGTGATGGTGTCTGTCCACTCCTCCCCCTCTCCGGGTCGCTGCCGCACTGTAAGGAACACAGTCCACGTGCCACAGAGCCCCTGGCACTGTGCTTGCAACCTAAGTCACGCGTGTCAGTCCACGGCCTGAAATGGTGCCGCGACCTCCGGTCCACTCGGAGCAGATGTGCCGCTGCTGGTCCTCCCGCAGGGTCTGGCTGGTGCCCCTTGTCCGGGCGCGTCCTGGGCCCTCCTCCCCCTCCCAGGCTGGGCCACCCCCCCGAGGGCTCCCCACCAGGGGCTCTCCTGCCCCGGACCCCGACCCCACGCAGGGTTTCCGAGGGTGCCGCTGTGCACCATCCCTCATCAGTGGGGGGGAGAAATGCCAGTGTTCCCCTGCACCCATCTGCTCCCTTTCGAGAACAAGTCGATATGCGATTAAACATATTTACACACGTGCGTGCACACACACGCACACACCCCTGTGAGTCATTGCCTGGATCTCCCACTAGATCTCAGACACCATGAGTGCGAGAACCTCATTGGATCAGTTCACAAATGTCTGTTCTCATCTGGCACCGCGCCTGGCACGTAGTAGGTGCTCAACAAGCACTCTTGAACGAGCGGATAAATGAGTCAAAGCTCGTTCTTGGCACCCCTTAGAGTGACCTGAGTAGCAACAGAGCCTCTCCAGCCTATAGTGTGGCAAGGGGTCAACATAGGACCTTTGACTTCGAATCCACGGTCATGCGCCCAGGTCAGCGAGAGCTTCAAGGTCAGGCACGAGTGAGAAGGACCCTCCATGGGGCTGGTGAAACCCAGAGGGATGCGCCTGGGACTTTCGCTGCCTTTGAAGTGGGGCTGGTGGTCAGGGGACGGGGGTTCCCACTGCCCTTATTTCTGTCCACGCCTGGGTTTGAGTGACAATCGAGAGAAATAGGCTTTACTAGAAGTGGCTTCATGTAGAACCGCAGCGTCCCCTCTGCGCTGCTGGACCAACCCCTGGAGAGGCAGCCAAGTCCAGCTGCCCCAACCAAGTGCGTGCCCAGCACCTGGGGGAACACACCGGCGTTCTCTGTCCACTGAAGGTGGCCACTGGGCAGCATCAGCCCCCCAGCCCCTGTCCCCGCACGCTGCTCCCTGACCTGCCCACATACTGCGCCGGGGGTAAACTGAGGTGATGGTTGTGTCCCTTTTTCTTCCTGAATTTTATGACTGTCCTTTGAATGCCAGTCACATCCGCCCCGACCGTTTCAGTTATTCAGGGCAGAGCAGGGTTTCCAGCAAAACGATTTGCCATCGGGTTTGGTGTGTCATCGGTTGATCTGTGGGAGTTGGGCTTTTCTGTACCTGTGATCAGCCTGCTGTGAAAACTTCCAACCACACAGCACAGACCAGAGACGCGTACGGTGAGCACTGGCGAAAACCAGCCTGGGTCTGGCCGTGGCGGACGTTGTGCCACGTCTGGCCTCTCTCTCCTGCATGCGTACACGGTACACGCTCACATGGGTATCTGTGTGTACGCACATACGTTTTGTTTTTTCCTTTTCCACTGACATGCAAGTTGTAAACAATTGTGATACATCACAATAAGTATGTCATTGTCCCAATAACATTCTCCTGTATATCCGCAAAATCATCACCACACCTATTAAAATTAAACATCATTTACTATCCGGTCCATATTTAAATGTCTTGTATAGCTGGGTTTTTTGTTTTTTGTTTTTCTTGAACCAAGAGCTGATCAAAGATTGACTTGTTGCTAGTTGTGTCTCTCTGTCTCCTTTAACCTGGAACCATCTCCAGCCTTTTGGTTATGACTCTGGCTCCTGAGCTACCCCGTCCAGCGTCTTATAGAAAGTCCCGACTCTGGGTTCATCCTGGCTGCGGATCTGTGTTTGGCTGAACAACGTAAACAACCTGGTTTAATACATGAAACTGAGTATCTGCCAGTGGTCAGTTTTCTGGAGATACGGTGCTGGGCAGGCTTATTTATAAACTATTTACTCCTAACAAGAATTTATGACCGTTTATGATAAGTAAATACAAGCTCTGTGGACTAAAAGGGAGATGTTTTTTAACATGCAGGAGGATGGCAGATGGGACGGAGGGGCAAATGTGCCGTAAACACTAATGATGCGGTTAGTGTAAGTGAACATGAGGTTCAACTCTGATTCTCCTGGTTGCCAAAGCAAAAACGAACACACAAAAATCTTTAAATAATCCTTAGAAAATGTGAGCCTTCCTCACCCTAGATTTATGAAATTAGTCTGTCCTGTGGACCCTGAGACAAGTGGCATCCATCAAAGTGAAGAGCAGCCTCTTTAATAGCTTCATAAAGGATTCGGGAGCATTCTTCACCGAGCTGCTTCTGTGCTACAGAAGGTCAATGCCAAGGACATGACATTAAAATGTAGCACAGTGAAGTCATTTTTTAAACCAGTCCCGGCTAGGTGAGTTCATTTCTGCGTCTGCCCCGCTGCAGGGAGGGAACAGGCACGTCCTGGGGCTGGTGGGCCTCCTGGCCCCGACTCTGGTCCTCAGTTCCCCCAGCCTCCCCGGACGGGCCCTCAGGGGCAGGCAGGTCCCAGCTGGACTCTGGGGTGGAAGGAGAGTGACCACAAGGCTGGCCCTCAGGGAGGAAGCTGAGAGAGTCTGGGTTGTGAGCCCCGAGACAGACGACAGCCCCCTCCAGCGCAGGTGTGCCGAGGCGGCCACACTGAACCTGTGCTCGGCACAGGCGCCGCCGTCCACCCTGCCCCGGAAAACAGTCAGAGAAGCCCCCAGAGGGAGGGCGGCCTTCACCCTGGCCCCCTGCGTGCGGGCCGGACTCCCTCTGCAGCCGGGCCTCCGGGATGTGTCAGCTGCAAAGCGCGCCCCTGGACCCCTGCATGGTTTAGGACGTCCACTTGAGCTGGACATTGTCTGCCCAAACACAAAGTGCATGTTCTCTCAGACAGCAGCCGTCAGTCACGTCGCGCGCAGGCTGTCGCAGGAGTTTGGGGCGGGAGGGGAAATTCCCGCGGCCTCACCACCGCTGCAGCCCAGCCAAGCCCCTGCCCGGAGACTCCCCACGGACCCCCACCGCGCTCTCCGTCCTCACTGTCCACTGCTTTCTGCAATGAACTTGCGGTCGTACGTGTCTTTGTATTTAGGTAAATAGGTATCGACACAGGTCTGTGTATTCCTTTCCAGTCTTAGAGGTATTTTTCATATTTATAATCATAATCTGTACACGATTTTATACGGTTCCTTTTCTCACTTAATTTTGTATCGTGTGTTTTCCCATTACTGCGTCGTAGTCCTCACAAAGGAATTTTTAAAAAACAGAGACGTGGCTTCTCGGTGAATGGCTGTATGGCAATTTAATTACCCGCCGCCTGGTGTTGGACGCAGTCTGTCGTCTCGCAGAACTCACTTCCGTGGCCGTAGTTCTGCGGTAAGGTCACACCTGCTGTTACCGATCCTGGCTTGCGACGGTTCGGTTCTGCCCTCCCTGGGGGAAGGTGGGTGCGTTTCTCCTGGCGGTGGCCGGGATGCGTGCTGCCAGCTATGGAAGTACGAGTGTTGGAGGAGGGACGAACCTGGGTCACAGTGCGCTCGAAGCCGGCTGGGGAGTGCGGTGCAGACGGGCCCCTCGGGCAGGCGGTGGCGGACACCGCGGGGCAGGCTGGGGACAAGCTGTGACGGTGCCTGTGCGTCGTCTGGTAGGCCCGCGCAGCTGGCTCGGTCACCCAGTCTCTGTCTCATGCATTTGCGTGCAAACCACAACACGTATCCGGTGGAAGAGAGACCTGCAGGGCGTGTGGGCGTCAGCCACGCTAGGAGACGTGGCACTGTGACTTGTCTGGAAGCCATCTGTTTTTATCATCCCGTGCTTGGCCAAGAGCTTTCAAGTTCATGGTCTTGCTGCGGCTCCCCCGGGGTTGTCCTGGGCTTCTGTCGTAACTGTTTTCACAGGCGACCTTGCGTCGTGCTCCTCCCCCAGGCCCCCCTTCCCCCAGGTCTGCAGAATTCCTGAAAAGGAGGAATTCTGTCTTTGAGAGGATCAGTTTGCATTGGTATAACGTCCATGAATGTAACATAAAATTATTCATTTCCATCACCAGAATGGAAATGGTTAAAAGAGAAACACTTCCCCCCATAAACTGAGCGACTGTGATTTTCCTGTGCTCGGCTCCACCCGGGCTGGGTGTGCAGGTCAGGCCTCGGCGATTTATTGCCCCAGCATCCTTGTTGCCTGGGGCTCCTTCTGCTCTGTGGCTCCAGCTTAGCCTGGCCGTGGATACTTCCCCACGCTGGTACAGCGCCCACATGACCATCCTTTCAGAAGGCGCGGTGATAGCTCGGCGATGGGTGGGCCTTAACTCTTCCCCGCGCTGGGCACGGAATCCGAGTTCACGGCTGTGAGCTGTGAACATCTTCAATCATGGCCACAACGGCCGGTTTGGGGGTCGTGCCTAAGGGGTGGACTGCGCTGGGGCTCCCCACCCCAAGTGCAAGGTGACAAAGCAGACCTCTCCCCGCGCTAAATGTCCCCGTCGCTCTCTGTCCAGCTGGAGTCTGGTGCCCCCGCACCTTCCCGCACTGGCCAATGGGAGGCCGGCCAGATGTGGGGTCCAGCCTGAGCTAAGCGCTGCTGGATTACCCGCCAGTCCCTGTGGATGTGTTTTCTGTGCAGCTGGTCACTACGCTCTGAAATCTCAGACCACGCTGAATTTTCTTGTTTTATGGCCCAGAGTTTCAGAAACAGCACCACAGATGTGCAACGTGTGAGTCTCTGGGTGCTAGTGAAATAGACCTTAATCAAACAGGGGTGTCCTGACTCGCAGAGCTGGATAGCCCGGGATAGACTGTGTCGGTCACCGAGACAGATGTTGCGAGATGACTCATTGGGCCAGCTGTGAATGTTCAAGGAGGGAAAAATCCTTTCCATTTCTGCACAGATACATTTCTGACCATAACTTCGATATCTTCTTTAGCCCCAATACTGATTCTCTTTCTCATCTTCTTCTCCAACGAGCCCTATATCCTTTCGATTTTTTCAACTGCACCAAAGTAGCTTTCGAATTAGAGATCCTACAAGACTTAGATTAGAATCTCACTTTTGAAATAAATCTAAAGCACGCTTTTTAAGACAGGCATTCTGTCTTCATGATAAAATTCCCATCCGCGGTGCTAGGACGGGGGCCTGAGATCTGCTACGTCAAGGTCACATGGCACTTCCGGGCAGAAGATAACTCGCTTGACCCCTGACACCATTGCTAGTAGCTTGCACTCAAGGATTGTTGTAGGTTTTCCCTTTGTTTGCAGAGAAAGCACCTTTTGCAGTTGGCCAAATAAAATTTTTTGGGGGGGAAGAAGGCATTTTAATGTAGTTTTCATAGCTGCCTGGAAAACCTAAAGACAACAATGACTATTCCATGAACTATTTTATGTACTTCTTCCTGTGCCTGTAAACAAAGAGACCACGGGAAACCCACATTTCCTCGCCAGTGATCTCCAGGTTTTATGCGTCAGTGGTCTGGTTTTCCAGAATCCATTTGACTTTAAAATACCAAACCTGACCCACACAGACATAATATAATGTCCTCGAGCACCACGTGTTATCACGGAAGGCAAATAGATTGTTGATTACATTTTAAGAAATATTCTCCTTACAGAATGCATTTTCCTTAATTAATAAAATGAACATTACAGGAAAAAAAAACTAAAATCCACCCTGACCCCACCCCCAATTCTAATTTCCTCCTGCCCCTCGTAGAGACTATTTTGCATTTGGGGTACGTACATAATAAAGACCTTTAAAAATGCATTTTCGGGTGGATATACATATGTGTGTATCCATCATACATATATATATTGTTTTTAGTGGGGTTTTCTAATGTAATTTACCTTACATCTTGTTTTTTCAGTCAGCAGTTTGTCTTGGAGATTTTTTCATGTTAATTTTTGTATAGATGTAGCTCTTATTTCTTTGTTTGTGCAGTTTGAGGATTTGCTATGGTCTCCCATCTCCCTTCCTCCAAGCTGTCCTCCTTGACTCCACCGGGCGCACCTCCTCCTGCTGTCTGAAATAGCGCCCCATTCCACTTGCTTACTCTTGAGAGCCCCAGCAGCCACGGTCTGTACAGGGGGCTCTCTCTGCCCCCACCAACCTGTCAGAGTCCCTCATCCCTCCACAGTCTCAGCCACCTGCACTTGTCTCTGTCATCACTTGGGTTTTGCTTATTCATGCTTGTATTGCCATATGGCCTTCCCTTAATTACAGACATAATTGACTAATCTTAACCCTCCACTTAACCTAGTAAATAATTCTGTAGGGGAGAAAAACTTTTCCCTTCCAGGTTCTTTGGCTCATCTGATAACTAAATTGACATCAGACAGATTAACAGGAGAAAAACAAATCTCATTTTGTACATACGGGAGCCCCGCAAAGCCGAGTGGGGCTCTCTGACAGTCGGGGAATGGAGCCTTATGTGCCATCCTGAGCTTCGGAGGAGGGGGAGGGGTCTGGAAGGCAGGGGAGGAGGGCAGTTCCCGGGAAGATGAGGGGCAGGTGCACTATGGCCAGGCCATGCCGATAAGTCAAGTCTTTCTGATGTGAAAAGTCCTCTCTGGTGACAGCTCTCTTTCTGGTGCAAGCCCCTGACCGGAATGTTTTGGGCAGGTAAGGGGTAAGTGAAAAGCTCTTCCGGAGTCTGTTGGGCTTTGATTACCTCCAGCTCAAAATAATACATATGCCGAAGTGGCACGTTCTTGGGTGGCCTGGCCTGTTCCCATCACTTGTGTCTACAGCTGTGCCTTCTACCAGGCCACCTGTGTGGAGGCAGAGACCACAGATGTGTCTGCTTATCTGCCTCGGGCCCGCGTGTGTGCCTGACGCGTGGCGGGTGCTCAGTAAAGGTGAGTAGGCCTCCCCAAGCGGGGCACCTGCGCCTGTCTGAGCACACGGTGCTGTAAGGTGAGGGCAGAGAGAAGGCAGAGTTGCTGCAGACCGGCCCGTGGCTGGATCACTGTGGGGGGGTTCTTATCCCCTCAGAGACCCCCCCCCCGCACGCTTTTTTACAGGGGAGACCCGAGGCCGCTTCCTTGTTTGCAGAGCACAACCCATGGCCAAAACAAAACCTGCAAACTGGCTTCCCGCGGCACTTCTGTCCCTGTTAAAAATAAACCCTCTTCCATCCGTGACAGTTTGTTTTTCTAAAATAAAGAAAATATTCACATCCCTCCCAGAGCTGCCTTTCAGTTAAAACCTGATGATGCAAAGACTTAATCTTTAACTGAAATGCACAGCGAAACACGAACTAATCATGGACGCGCTAACCATTCTAACCACCCTATCGACTCCCACCCCCCAGCAGCCCCCTCGGGTTTCAGCCGTGCCGGCCAGGGGAACAGGGTCCGCAGCCCGCCACCTCCGGCGCTCGCACGTTGGAGAGACTGCGCAGCAGCAGCAGCAGCTCCGCGTTCAGCATTCCGCGGAGCTGCCTGTATTTCCTGCGCTGGGCAATGCTCATTTTACACTAACATGTAAATAAGGAATACGAAGAATGTTGTGGGAAACGTTACATTTCTCATATTTCACCCATCAGGTGGTGCTAATTTTTAGACTAACAAAGCCAGACAAGGGATAAGGGAAAAGATGATGGAAAAATTTCCCCAGTGGTTCCTTCCTTGTAACCTTCACACGAGCTAGCAGGAGCCCTGATTCGGAGGAGACATATGGCGTGAGGACGTGAATGTTTTACCTGCAGGGGAGGTAGGAATGAGACAAAGAAAGCAAGCAGCTGTGCATTCTCCTGCGTTAAAGAAAAAAAAAACCGCCATGAGAGCCCTGGCCAGGGGGCTTGGTTGTTCGGAGCGTGGTCCTGTACAGCAAAAGGTTGTGGGCTCAACGCCCAGCCAGGGCGCATACCTAAGTTGTGGGTTCAATCCCCAGTCAGGGAGGGAACCAATTGATGTATCTCTTTCACATTGATGTCTCTGTCTCTCTCTCCCTCTCTAAAATCAATAAATTAAAAAAAATGTTTTAAACCCACCATTAGATATATGTACAGGTCAGGGAAAGTTTTTTCAATTTAAGAAAACCCTCTGTATGAAAAGACACATCCTTTCAAACATGATTAATATGTCTTGCCTGCAGATTTCTACTCAAATTATTTATAATTCTAGTGAGGAGGGAGCACTTCTTTGTAGCCAAAACAGCCATCTGGATGAATACAAATGAGTTTATAAAGGGCTTCGGTTACTAACGGGGTAAACTGCCGGGCAGGCGGCCTCCTTCGTTGGCATTCTCCTGCCGACTGCTGTCGGCGGCCGAGTGGGCAGAGGGCTGTGTCCAGGCTGCAGTTCATGCTGCAGCTGGTTCTGCCCATGGTAGAGATGGGGCAGCAGAGGAGGGAGGAAGCTATTTCCAGAACCTTCCATGGCTTCCAGAACCCCTGCTGCCTCCAACATGCAGACTATTGCTGAACAAAATCAGTTTGCCAGCCAACCGAGGGCCTAGGGTGATCACCGCTCTCCAGGACAGGGACAGTATGGATGGACAGACAGCTCAAGAGACCACCTTCTTCAGGTTCGGCTGATGGGGGAGAATCCCAGCCCTGCTCCTTCGCTCTGCCGTCCAGCGAGGTCCAAGCTGGAGGATGCTGGCATCCCGGCGGGAAGGACAGCGCCTGGGAAGTCACTGAGCTGCCTTCTTACTGAGAAGGGAACGGCTGGAATGTCCCAGAAAGAAAAGGTGCCAGCACGTGGCTTTCTCAACGCACAGGAGCTAAAAGCTTGGAAATCGGATTTGTGGGTTCACACCGCACCCGGACTGTGGGGCCTGGGTGGGTTCGTTTTCCTGCCCAGCCTCACCTGCCTGAAGCAGGAAGGCCTGACCCGGAAGGACAACGGCGACAGTTAAATGGCTGTGGTGCAGACAAGTCTTACCACACTGCCTGGCACATAGGAAGGGTTGAAGAAATGCTAGCTTTATTTATGTATACTTTAGTAATGAGGTATCATTTTATTTACTCATCTTTAATAATAATTAAAGGGAATGATAGCCAAAAAAAAAAAAAAAAGAGTAAAATTACCTCCAAGAGTGAAATTAAACAGAAGTTAAAAACCAAGGGTGAACTTATGGTATTGACAAACTGTGTCAAACACTGAAGAGCAATAACTAATAATTTAACAACTAAAAGCTGTAAAGTAACTTTTGAACAAGAACTAAGTAATTTTGAGTGAGTCTGGGGGGGTAAAATTGAGCCTTTTCCACTACTTTTTGCCACCTCAGCTCTGCACCAGACCAGTGCCTAGAAAAGGGGCGTCCTGAAAAGGTGGTGGGACCCAGCCCGGGGTGCCTGAGGACCCCTCCTAAAGCCTGATGAGCTTAAATGCTCGAAGCAGAGAAAACTAGGTTTTTATTTTTCCTCTGAGGGGAAGAAAACTAAGCAGTAAGAACAGAGAGGAAATAAGGAGATGAAATCTGCACGTCGTGATGGGCGTCTTCGCCACGGCGGCCCTCCTCCCCTGCCAGACACAGGAGCGGCTGCTGTCCTGTTTTCTCCCGGGAGAGGGAGGCGGTGCTTGCCTGATGGGTCACTTATCTTTGGTGCAGGTACAGCAAGGACGTAACTGCATTTTACCCAACATGGGGAATTCATGTCTCATCACTTTCCATCAGTGAGTAATAGACAGGAAATGGGAAATGTCACTACAAGGCTGGCCGGCCATCTGGTCAAAGCCGCACTGTGAACACAGCGGCTGATCTACATGGAAATATTAAAGCAACAAAGTCTGAATCTGCTGGGCTTCTCCAGGGAACTTCAGTTCATGCATGGAAGGAAGGCAATAAAGTCCAATTATTGTGGACGGGGCTGCACGAGGCCTAGGAAGATTATCTCATGGAGGGTAACGCTAAAGCTAAGTATTTTTTAAAATAGCCATTAGTCACTCCAAGGAACAAAATCAAACAAACTGATCAATCTCTAAGGAACGGCCCATTAATCAAAAGATGGTGGTGAGAGGCTGGCAATTTTTCATTACTCCACGTGTAATATGTTAAAGCTGACATGCTGACAGGGTGGGCGGAACACATGAAACGAACCCGTCCGGGAGGAAGGACGGCGAGGCCTCCCCGGGCTGGACGGTCTGCGCGTCGCTGGTTTGGAATGGGTGCCCACGCTTTCTCCCTCAAACTGTTTGCTTTCTCCTGATTCGGGGCGCCCAGTGCCTGTCGTTGACAATGACAATGATAAGAGGGTCTTACGAAGGAGCATGACCGAAACTTTGGGGAAACCCAGATCTCCGTGGCGCATCCAAGTCCCTGACTCGGGAGGTTGGCCCAGTGCCCCCACCACCTGCCCGCCACTCCGCATGCTGCGTGGAGCGGTGGGCTTCAGCAGCGGCCCGGATGGCGCTGCTCAGTAGGAGGTGGTGAGAACCAGAGGAGAGGCGAGTTGTAATTAAACCGGAGTGAAACTTGTCTCCGGCATTATTACTGGGCCAACCCCGTGAGCAGGAAGCACCGGTAACTGCCTAGCAGGATTTAAAGTTTAATTGAGTGAACGTATTTTTAAAGATAATAATAGAGCCCTTTATCTGTTTTTATTTTCTCTACCTCATTGAAAACACAAACATCCCAACATCTCCGACTGGACCTTCAGGTCTCCGAGTCTTTCCCAGTGCCCCACTCAACCAGGCGGAAGGAGTGGGGGCGGGGGGCACCTGGCACAAATGGAATTTAGGTGAGGAGCTGGCATCCTGGCTTCCGGTCCTGGTTCCAGGGCTGCATCTCCTTGGTCGCATTCATCTCTCTGGAGCTCAGCTTCATCGTCTACAAAATGAGAATGTTGGACAGTAGAGGAGGGTTGGCACACGACAACCCCAGGGCCAGAACCGGCCCTCTGCCTGTGTTTGTAAATAAAGTTTTAGTGGCACACAGGCCCGCCATTGCTTTCCGTATCATCACAACTGCTTTCACATGACAATGGCAGAGTTGAGCAGTTTGACAGAGTGTATGGCCTGCAAAGCCCGAATATTTACATCTGGCTCGTTAGAGGAAAAGCTTGCTGACCTCTGGCCTGAATGACCTCCCCACACACTTCTTCCAACTCCGAAGTCTGTGATTCTGGGAAGATGGAAACAACAGGAGGTGCTTGGGGACCTGAGTGGCAGACCAGCACTGAGGGGGAGAAAAGTCAGGCAGGAGGAGGAAGCAGAAATGAACACGCCCCCTTCCCTCACGCAGTTGCTTCGCTCTGGCCCGGAGGCTGCGCCTGGGGGCCCACAGTGGAAGTGTGGCGGCCAGCAGGGGCCCTGCTCAGGTGGTGCTGATGCAGCAGGACATTTGCAGGTCCCTGGAAGGAGATCGACGGTACCCCAGGCTCCGTGGCACCTTTCCCACAGCCTGGCCTCCTGTGCGCAGGGCCGTTCTTGTAGCTGCTAGGCCAGACCTTGTTGGGGGTTGTTCCCAGGAGTGCCGACGCCACCCAGAGGACATCCCACAGTGCGGGCCAGACACGGCGCCCCCCTTCCCAGCCTGCCATTTCCCGCTCAGGAAGTCACTACTCAAAGACTAAGCCGAGTTTCCAAATGTCCCTCTCAGTCCAGCCTCCCGCGTCCCTCCAGCCTCATGCCTGCCTTCTCCGCTGCCACCTGCCTTCTTTGCCTTGGCCTGGGGGCTCCTTGACATCCTCTGACACCCCCAGGCTCTCTCAGTGACCACTGTGCTGCTCCCATGGCCCGGAACCTTCTCTTTCTCCCCACTGTTAGCTCTGGGCTCTTCACCCTTCCGGAGTCCGGATCCTCCACGAAGCCCGCTGGTCCCTCCTGCCCCGAACCCCGCACGGGTGTCCCAGCAGACCGACATCTACTCCTGCGAGCTTCAGTCTGGCCCCACGCAGGCCCACACATCCCTGACATCGGGTCTCCATCCATGATTTCTCTGAGGCCACAGGGTGGGGCCTGAGCTGACCGCTGAGCGGCTCGGTGGACCCCACCAAGGAGGCGACGACTGACTGGCAGAGTCCGCAGAGCACCCACGCGTGGGTGGGGGGTCTGCTTGGCCGTCTAATGGTCCCCAGAGCAGCTTCCGTGGGCAGCAGGAGTTGGGCGACGGCTCTGGAAGGGCCCAGAACTCCGGGATGTGAGTCAAGGCGGCCCAGCAGCCGCGGGAGGGCCAAGCCGCAGGCGCCTCGCCTCAATGCATCGCGTCCCCAGCACACACCAGAGTGGCCTGAGAATAAATGCACATCTCTGGACCCTCACCCACCCTGGGTCTGGGTCCCGGTCCTCTCTGTGCCACGGCCTGGGGCAGGGGACACGGGCAGGACATCTCCACACATGTCCTGTTTTCCGTCCTGACAAGTGTCCCTTGTCCTGCTGGAAAGTGACCAGTGGCTGTGTCTGAATGTCACATTTGAATACCGATGGCCGCCTTCTCGGAGTGGGCCTCGGTCCAGCAGGTTCTCATATGCCACCCTGGCTATCGCGTGGCACCCACACTGACCGTCCCCCTGGCCCCGGGCCTCTCGGAAGGGAGGGGAGCCCAACTTCTCACCGAAACTGCCCCCCCACCTCCCTTGTGCAGGTCAAAATTCAAGGCAGGTGCATGCTGCCAGAAGCTGGCTCTGCTGCAGGGGATGGGGCCACAAGAAGGCTCCTGGTGCCCAGGAAGGCAGCCCGGCCCGGGGATCATGTCATCTGACTGCTACCTCGTGCTCCAGGGGCCGGTGAGGCTGCAGGGTCTCAGGGCAGGTGGCCAAGTGATGGGGAGCCCCCTCACCGTTCGTCATTCAGGGTGGTGCCTGATTCACTTCCCACCCAAACTGGGAAACTTCCTAGATTATTTTATAATAATTAAAGGTGAAGTCCTGAGTGCGATCCCTTGTATGAAAAAGTTTGGGTGAGCACAGTCATCTGAAATGTTTAGTTGAAGAATGTCCTTTCCGACCCTGACATGCACACACACCACTTCTCCGGGTCCGGATGAAGTTCCAGGGGATGGATCAGTGCTTTGTAGAACCTGGAACAGTGCAGCAGGCTGTGCAGCAGGCTGTGCAGAGAACCAGTCTGTAAAGCCAAGCTATTTCTTCCCTCCGTGCAGGGACAATAGGAAGAAATCCACCCATGGGGATGGTGGCCCTTGTGGCGGGGATTCCTGGCCACGCTCAGGCCTGTGCTTTCTCCCCGGAGCTGAAAGGATGCGTGCAGGGCAGGTGGTGCCGCTGGACAGGACGGGGTCAGCGGGGGACGGCCCTGCCGAGTGCCCTGCCCGGTCTCAGGCTTTGTCTGTGAGTGTTGTGCATGTCTGCCTGCCTCTGTGTTCATGACCTCATCTCCCCCTCCCGCTGTGAAATTCCCTCTGCCCCTGGGGCAGCCCCACTGGGACACCAGGGCTCCATGGCTTGCAGGTGCCAGGGCAGTGGAGGCAGGGTCTCTGCTCATGACTTCATCGCCGGACAGTCACACTGTTTGCTGGGCCCCCGGCCCCCGTGGCTGGAATAGAATGAGAAACCATCATGGAATAAAAGCTACACTCCTCTCAACCTGACTTGAGCACAAAAGGCCAAAGTTTGGGAAGGAGAGAGATGTCACTACTCGCCTTCAAATTTGAACCTGCAGTTTGTGATGGATGTGCAGAGCTCCTGGACAGGCGCACCTTGGGGCTCGGTCTCCGGTCACCCACCCCCAAGCACCTGCAGCCTGTCCTCTGGGAGGCCCAGCTGCCAGAAGTCGGCATGGCTGACCAGGCAGGACTGCACTCCCCTCTCTGAATGGGCGGGGGGAGTTCTGGGCTCCACTCCGCTGGACTTCGCCAGGCTGGGGGCAGGAATGTCTGCAACAACCCCCCTACCCCCGCCGCCTGCCCCGGGGGGCTCTCTCGGTGTCTCCCCGCGTTAACAAGGGAGGACAGGGAAGGGCCCGAGTGCCAAGTCAGGATGCGCGGTTTGAGCTGGAGTCACTCCCCCATGGTTCTGATTCCTCCGTCTCAGGACAGGCTCCGAGCCCAGCAGGGTAATTACACGTTTTCTCGCACGAAGTAGGGTCTGGAATCGGGGAGGCCAGACTGGCTGAGCGTGGGTGGGGCTGCCTTGATTAGATTGGACGTGAAAAGAAGATGAATTTTATAATAAGCGTAGGTGCCAGCAAGCCTGCTATTATCTGAGTTTACGAACTGGTTTAATCTGCAAGGAGGAGTATGAAAGATTTTGCTTGGCGGTCCAGGCCTTTATTTTTTAAGTTAAGGCATGAATAAACTGAATATAATAACTTAATAGAGATTTTTTTGACTGACATTTTGGGATTGGTGGGCAATTCCACAGCCTGAGAGCATGCTATCAGCCTCCAGCCTTTGTATATAAAGCACTAAACCTCTCCAACGTGATCTTTAGTTGGGAAATGACAGCAATGCTGGCGTTTTCCTGGACAAGTGAGGGCGGGGTCTGCGGTGATGAACGCATCCTGGCTCCTACCCTGCTGCTCCCCGAGCAGTCGGCCTGGGGGTGGGAGAGGCGGCCAGCCCAGCACTCGCTGTCTCAGGGTCGCTCTGCCCTCTCCAGTCTGCATTCCAGCCCCACCCCCCACCCCCACGGCCACCACGAAGCAGGGACCACCAACTCTGGGCCTTACTCCTCGCTCCTGGGACATCTGCTCACGCAGAGGCACCGCTGGTGCGGGGACGGTATTCCTCGGCCCCCGAAATTCCAAGCCACCTACAGGACTCAAGTTCAGAATTTTTTCGGAATGCTGTGAAAATCCGTGTCTCTGCCATGGGAATGTTCAGAAGCAGAGGTCCAGGTCCGTGAGGCTCTGGCCACGGGACGGTGTGTCTGAAGCCGTCTGTACTCCTGGACTAAATGGGCGCGCGGCAGGCCCCTGGACCCTCCTGCCCTGCGTGTCGGCGGGCTGGGAAGGACGGAAGCCACCGTCAGAAAGTGTTCCCGCCTCCCCCTACCTTAGCTCTCCTTCCCCCACTTCACGCTCCTCCAGGTGGATTCCAGAAGGGGCCATGTGGTACCTCGTGCTTCTTGAGCAGCCCGAGCTGCTTCCACGGGGCAGGCAGACGCCGCCAGGAGCCCGGCAGATGGCTTGTGGTTGAAGAAGAATCTGGCCTGCACAAAACAGCCTCTACTTGCTGACATTTTGTGGCCAGAGCCAAGTTGCTTTGATAATCAACACCTATCCAAAAAAAAAGGACTTTTTTCTTTCTTTCTGAAATGACAGATTTTTGAGAAAGTCTGGCCTTCCCCCCAAGCCACTGCCCCTTCCAGCTGACGGCTTGGCATGGCTCACACACTGAAGTCAGCAGCAGCTCAGGCTGCAGCGTCCAACCTTCCACAACAGCCCACAGAGCTATTGTGGGTTGAATTGTGTCCCCTGAAAAGAGAGGTTCAAGTCTGAACTCCGATCCCTGTGTCCGTGACCTTATTTGGACTTAGGGTCTTTGCAGATGTCATCACTGAAGATAACGTCGTACAGGAGTAGAGGGGGGACTGATGCACTGACTGGTGTCCTTATAAGAAAATCAAAATTTGGACACACAGACACTGGACACATGTCCTTGGCCACATGACAACGGAGGCAGAGATTGGAGTGATGTATCTTTAAGTCAAGGAATGCCAAGGACTACAGGCACCCTCCAGGGGCTGGAAGAGGCAGGAAGGACCCTCCCCCAGAGCCTCCAGAGGGGGCAGGGCCCTGCCGACCCCTCGACTTCAGACTTCTGGCCTCCAGAGCTGGGAGAGAACACATTTCTGTTGTTTTAAGCCACCTAGTTTGTGGTCGTTTGTCACGGAGGCCTGAGGAAACTGATACACTGATGTCCGTGGCTCTTGCACTGGAATCAGGTGTCTTCGCACCACTCTGCACACGGTGAACTCTCTTAAAAGTCCCGAACTGCGTGGTTGGAAGCGAGAGAGAGTTGCTCTGGCCGGTGGCCTTGATGTCCGCAGGTTTCCTTCCCTGGCGGCCAGAGGGAAGGCATGACTAGGCAAGAGGTTTGTGTCACAATAAAGAATGAGACAAGGAAGTGACAGCGGAGGTAACAGGAGGTCCCAGGTTTTACTTCCTGTGCTAGTGTCTGGTTTACGTCCTTGCAATGAAAACATAATCATGCAGTTACTTGGGGTGATAAAAAGTAACACCAGAAAGTCTTAAAAAGAAAAACAAAGAGTAGCTACATCCAGGTAAAATGGGGCGTGTAACCAGTGTGGGTTATATCTTCCCTCTCAGCAGCTGAGCTGGGCGAGGTCTGTCCTCTGGGGTAAAGGTGGTGGCACTGTGAGATGAGACTCTGGGCCGGAAAAGGGGACCGCTGTTACTGACCCTGAAGCTGAGAGCGTGAGCCCAGGAGGGAAAAGGGGAGGGAAATAAGCACAGGCGTTGCTAGTGCCAAGGCCACGTTGGTTGGAGCTGAGTTCCCTTCCTCAGAGCACAGCCCCAGGCCCTGCTCCAACCTCCATCATGGTGCTTCTCCGTGCCGGCCGGGGGTTCGTGTAACTGGGCACCGGTTGGTCTCCCACCCTGAATTTTGGGTGAATTGGGACAGAGACTATAGCTTAGCTTTGTATCGCATCCTAATTGCGTCCACCAACTGTGTCATGTGTATGGAACACCAACTGGTGTTCCACACACATTTGTTCAATTAAACTCTATGTGGTTGAATTCGAGTCCTAGGCATAGGCCTGTAAAAGATTCTTTTAATCGCCCTGGCTGGTGTAGCTCAGTGGATTGAGTGCAGGCCTGCGAACCAAAGGATCGTGGTTCGATTCCCACTCAGGACACATGCCTGGGTTGCAGGCCAGTTCCCAGCAGGGGATGCATGAGAGGCAACCACATATTGATGTTTCTCTCCCTCTCTCCTTCCCTTCCCCTCTAAAGATAAAATTAAAAAGATTTATCATTTGAGAAAATGAAATTTGCAACTTCATCTCATTTTTAAAATTTGTGAAGTTTGAAAAAGAGTGAAATTTGAAAAGCACAGGAGTAGGTAGACTGAAAACCACTTTCAGATCAGAAACTGGAAAACCTGGGTAGTTGTATTAGTCAGAAGCAGAACACACAGGTGTGTGTGTGCAGTTAGATAAGAGAGAGAGATTTGTTTTAAGGGGTTAGCTCACAGGACTCCGGTGACTTGGTGAGTCCACAATCTGTAGGTTAGGCCAGCATGCTGGAGACTCAGAAAAGAGTTATACTTTGAGTCCAGAAGTTGTCTGCTGGGAAAACCCTTCTTGTTCAAGGATGTCAGTCTTTGTTTTATGGGCCTTCTACTGATTAGGCAGGGCCCACCCACACTGCAGATGGTCATCTGCTTTACTCAAAACCCAAATAATGTTTGACCAACGATCAGGGCACCTTGGCCCAATCGAGTCGACATGCGGAATGAACCATCACAGAGACCGCCTGGATCGCCGTTTATCATTGGACAGGCCCTTGACGTCTGGGGCAGAGTAAGTCTCCACAGGGCTGGGCTGTCCTGTACATGGTTGGATGTTTAACGTCCTTAATCCCTGCCTGGTCAACACCCCTGGTGTCCCCATCATTGTGCCACACAAATCTGAACGCCCTCTCAGGGCTGGTTTTGCCTGAGATGGGGAAGCATTGATCCAGATGGGCTGACGCTGCGCTCATTTTGCTGGAACACGGCGACATGAAAATGACTCTGGTGGGCTTTCTGGGCCTGGATAGTCAGCCCTCACACGGATACAGACATCGGCTAATCTGGGGTGGGCAGAGTTTCCCTGTAAAGGGCCAAACAGTAAATGTTTGGAGTGCTGTTGTCTCTGTGAGAACAACTCAGCCCCGCAGTGGCAGGGCAAAGTCAGCTGTGGTTAATGCAGAAATAAAGGGTCTGGCTGCATCCCAATAAAACTGGATTTACGTGTACCAAAACTCAACTTCCGTACACTTTCTCACATCATAAAATACCACCCTTCTTCTTTTTTCTGTCCTGACCAGTGTGGTGCAGTTGGTTGGGCATCATCCTGCAAAGCATAAGGTCTCCGGTTCGATTCCCCATCAGGGCACAGGTCTGGGTGGCAGGTTCGGCCCCCAGACGGAGCACACACAAGAGAAGACTGATCAATGTTTCTCTCCCACATCAATTTCCTGTCTCTCTCTTTCTCCCTCCCTCCCTCTCTAAAAATAAACAAATAAAGTCTTTTTAAAATAAAATGAAATATAAAAACCACTCTGGCCAATGTGGCTCGGATAGTTGGAACATTGTTCTGTAACCAAAAGGCTGCAGGTTTGATTTCCTGTTGGGCACATGCAAGAGGCAACCAGTAGATGCTTCTCTCTTGAATCAGTGTTTGTCTCTCCCTTCCTCCCTCCCTTTGTCTCTCTAAAAGAGCAATGGAAAAATGTCCTCGGGTAAGGGTGATAAATAAAATATAAAAACCATCCTCAGCTTGCAGACAGTCTACACTGAACTCTCTTACTTTCCATCCCCCGTAAACTCCTTGCATGTTCAGCTAATAATTGAACAAAGGCTTGAATCACTGTTCATTGAATTGAACCAAATGTGATTTAAACAAACACAGTAATTTTTTTTTATCAGCAAAAGCTTTTTGGAACTTAAATCTTATAGAAACCTCAATGTTTGGAAAAAACAGTATTTTATCTGTAAAATTTTATTTTACGGGTTCAAATGGATAACATTTGTGTATTGTGATGAATACAAAAATCAAGGGGAAGTTCCAGATGGCTGTGTCAAGACGCTCTTTGATTAAACTGTCCAGATGCTTTGAAAGAGGAGAGGGAAGGAAGTTTCTGTTCCAAAGCAGAACCACTGACGTATGTAACGGTAATTTATATTCTTATTCATAAAGATAGAAGTCAGACAAAAAGCATCAAAAACTCTCAATACATGATAGAACAACTGGGCGTGTCACCAGGTGCTTTTACGCAACGGGACCTTATGGCTGCCACAGGGGCAGGTTGGAGCTATGCTCCCACAGCTTTACGGCAGTGGATAAAGCAAACCTGAATTTTGTGAAAGTTCCATGCAGGAGACACAAACTTCCTAGCCACTGGCATATTAAAAAAAAAAAAAAATGCAAACTCCCTCAAAGAAACACTGGAGAAAGCTTGATTTCCAGGTGGGCACAGAGGGGAAGCAAGAGGAAGCCCAATTTAACATGCAGGGTCCCTGGTGGATGAATGGTTAGTGTGTTTTTGAGCATCTGAATATTTATGATGTTTTTATTAGTTTTTTAATTAGAATTTTTAATTTTTAAAACTGTGGTAAAATATAACATGCAACTTGCCAATTTAACTATTTTTAAGCATAAAATTCAGTGACATTGTGTATTCCTATTGTTGTTCTTTTTCATCATCCCAAACAGAAACTCTGTATTCATTTAAAAATGTCTCCCTATTCCTCCCTCCCTAGCCCCCTACAAGCCCCCTGCTTTGTCTCTATGAACTTGACTGTTCTAAGTAGCTCACAGATGTGGAATCGCTCAGCATTCGTCCTTTTGTGATTGGCTTACATTAAGGTTATTTAAACTTACTGTTTTCAAGGTTCCTCCATCAGAACTGCATTCCTTTTTAAGACTTAATAATATTCCACTCTATGTGCAGATCCCATTGTTTATTCAGCTATCAATGGACATTTGGGTATTTCTACCTTTTGGCTCCTGCCAAAAGGAACACTGAAGGTCAAGGATTGTTTGAGTCCCTCCTTTCAGTTTTTCGGGCTATATATTCAGAATTGCTTGATCTTATAGTAGTTCCATGTTGAATTTTTTTGAGGAATCTCCATACAGTTTTCCACAGTGGCTGTATCCACCAGCAGCGCCCAAAGGTTCCAACTTCTCCACATCCTCACCAACAACTGTGCTGTTTTATTTGTTGATAAAATAGCCTTCCTAATGGGTGTGAACTGGAAAACACTTTTAATGAGTTTTTAGTTGAACACTTTTAGACACTGAAGCATCTTCACATTGCTTTAGTTCCCACGGATCAGTCTGGAAGCTGGGGATGGGTTTTTCCCCACTCCCAGAGTTTGATTTAAGAGTAAACCTTCCTTGACTTCATTCCAAGAAATGAGAGGGGTGATTGATTTCAAGCTGGAGGTGAGACCAGGAGAGGAAACAGGTATTTCCATGCAAGGACTGGCGTTCAGAGCCCCTGTAGGAACCAGCCACCCCTGGTTAGGATGAGGCTAATAGAGAAATCATCCCAGTCCCTTCTCTTTCCCCCACAAACCACCACAATCAGTAAGCCTTCATTTCCCTGTCCTCCCTTCAGGGGCCCAACTCCAACACTGCAAGAGATTACCCCAGTTTAAAACATTTTAAATCAGTAGCAGTCTGGGGTCACTGGGGGTCAATTCAGGCAGACTCCTCTACAAGCCAATCAAAAGTCATCACCGCTTCTGGGGAAATTCGTGGTGGGTCCTGGGAACACCTGCAGTAGACCGTCTGCAGCTTTCTCCCCTCACCCCACTGCTCAGTGACTTTAAGCCACCTCCAGACTGCTGGGATCCCACTGCTGGTGGTGACCCCCACCCCAGTCACAGCTGATGTTCCCCTTTCCCACACCCCCAGGAAAGCTGTGGGCTTTCACCTCAAGGGAGGAGTAGAATTCCCTCCAAATGGCCTAAGTAGTGATAGCTCTTTAGTGTGCTTCTACCCAAGTATGGCTTCTGCCTCTGTCAGGAACTCGTATCAAACACCCCAGGGGCCAGACTGAGGGGGTTACTTGTCTGATACCTTCCTGCCTCCCACTTGCAGCCTGACTCGCCCATGGAGGAGTATGGGAACGGGTGCCCCTATCTCAGGATGAGTTCATTCCCCACATTCCCAGGCTCCCTCTCTTTTCCCAGCCACAGAGGGCTCATGGCCCCTTCTTCATTCTGGAGGATGTTCTAGTGCCCGGGGAGCAGGATGCTGAGGTCTCAAAGGTCCCCCTAGATGTGCCTGAGGGGCTTGAGGCCTCAGACAGGGCTCCTGGTATGTCAGTGAGGATGCACTGGGCTGCAAGTAACCGATAATCCCATCTCAACACAAAGAAAAGCATGTCCTCTGACTGGAGCAGACATGCCGAGGAATTCCAGTTCCAGGGCAGGTTAATCCAGTGGCTCAATAATGTCTTCAGGAACTCGGTTGCCTCCATCTTTCTACCAGCATCCTCAGTATGTGGCGTGGTCCCCAGGGCAGCTCCTAAGGTGCCAGCTGGCAACCCCACTCCAGAAATCACATCCAGACGCTGTGATATTCAGAAAAAGGCAGAAGAGGGGCTCTATCTCCTTCATCCCTCAAGTTAAGAGCAAAAAAGCTTTACCCAGCAGCTGGGCCCCTGAACATCCCCTTAAACCTCAATGGCTCTGACTGTTTCATCATCAATCTCAGGGAACCGTGGCAGAAGGATAGGACTGCCATGATTTTATGGGGTTTTTTCCATGTGTCTCCTGAGACACCTTTACCCACTCCTGAGCTTTGTGAAGTCATCACACTTACCTGTGGGGTCACCCCTCTGTATCTCTCATGTACTTGCTTTGTTATTCTATTTTGCATTCTTTTCCTTTTTTACAAAAGAAAACATTTTCTTGTTCTAAATAGTTCAACACAGAGGTATGTGGAGCACAACTATGGAAGGTGTCCTTTGCCACCCTCCCCGGTCTCACTTGCCCCCCAGACAGAAACGCTCTGTTTCGGTGCGATCTCCTCCTGTCCCCTCTAGGTCTTTGCACATGAGCGTATGTTCATACACACAGCAGCACTTTGCTTTAATTTTCACATAGGGGTATCTGGTTCTGCTACTGGCATTCTCTACTCAGGTCTCAGGGATTACAGATCCCCTTCGTTTACTTCAGTGGTTGAATACTGTCCCACAGGGTGGACAGTCCATTGCTTTGCCTTCCAACTAGCTTCTCAGTCCTATGCCTTATTTCCCTAGCTGGACGATAAATATCCTGAGGGCATAGCTCTCCATCCTCAAACACTTAATACAGTATATTCCTACCAGGTGAAAGTCAATTAATAGTCATTGCTGGGAAGAGTCCGTCTCCCTTCCCACACACTTGCTGTCTCAGCACTTCTGACTGAGTGATAGGGAGCCCTCTTCTGAGCCAAGAGAAGGGACATAGCACTGCAGTCTATCAGTCTATGGCTCTTTTGTCTGTCGACTCAGTGACAAGTCCATCTTCTAGAAAGGGAGAGTTGGTCACTGTCCACTGTTCCTTTGGCGATGTTTTCTGGGTTTGGGACGGCACACCATCTCCGTCTCCCTGAGCAGACTGTCAATTCAGAGAGCCTGGGCTACTTGCAAAGTTGTCTTATTGTTCGGCTCACATGGGAGCTTCAGGGCAGAGTTATTAACAGCCTGTGCTTCCTGGAGAACCATTTCAAGGGCTACTAATGGTGTTCACAGGCTGTGGAGCTGGGACAGCTACCCAGATGCCTAGACACACACTATTAATAACCCTTTCCAGGTTTCTTGAGACAGACACAACTACATAAAGTAGATTACAACTGAACCTATTCTAGACCCTTTGGTGGGGAGAAATTACTTCAATATGTGGCCATCACCTCAGAACAGACCAAGCAAGTTTAGGACAATCACTCTATAAGCAGATGCTGGCCTTCAGACCTGTTGATAGCGTCCACGAATATCATCTCAGGCCTTGGTGAGCTCCTTGTACTTCTGAATCTGCCGAGCTTCCTGTAGTAGCCGAAAAAATTACCATTGTGAAGGAGCAAAGAGAAGAAACACCTGCCTCCCAGATGTGTTCTTTGCATTGGGCAGGACTCTCAAAACTTGGACCTCAACAGGAAACCTGGAATGAAGAAAGGAAATCAAGCAATAGACGTGAGACTGAAATTAGTTTATGTCCCTAGGCTGCTAACACACAAGGGGAAACTTTTTGATCAATCATTTTAATTAACATTGATTATGAACACTCTGGTCCCTACCAGACTTAGTAACTAAGAAGTCTACAACTGAACTGGGAAATCAGGGCATCCACACATGAGAAACTGGGTGACAGGTAATCAAGACTAAGTGAAAGCCTGTGACAGGTTCAGAGGGAGGACCCACCGTGCTTCCAGACCCGGGTGGCACCTGCCTGGCTGCGGCCTGCAAGGACCAGGCTGGACCAAACCTGCTCACTTCTGGGAGACACAGCGGTTCTGTCTGGGAAGCCAACCTGCCTGGCTTTGCTGTTTGCTGTCTTGCACACCTTCACAAGCATCCTCCTCTGTTGGTGCAGGGAAGGTTCCCTACCTGCCTCCCTCCGTGTTTCTGTCACCTTCCTTACCTGGGAACAGCCTTGACCATTACAGACCTTGATGACTCTTCTTCTTCTTTCTGCACCCTATTTTGATGAGAAGAGCACTGCTAACAAGATATAGGCAGAATCAGGAGAAAACCTAGACTACCTCCTGTTGAGACAGTGAGGAGGGTTGGGAATAAGGGGGTCTGGGCAGGACCTGAGGGATCTGGCTGGGGGTCGCCATGCAGACTCCATGCCCTGCTCCGGCACTGGGTGTCCCCAGCACCGCCTGTGTGTGTTCCTGGAGATGACGGTTTTTTCAGGCCAGCACTGCAGTCTGCGGCTTCAGACCATGCGATTCGAAAGGGAACGATGAAACCTCCCAGCAACTTGGCATCATTTTCTTTCTTTCTTTTCTCTGCAGAGTAGTGCGTTTTCGCTGGTCATTAAAGAGGGTCGTTTCCAGGAGAAACGCGCTTTCCTTCTCACCAAGCCTGGCTCTCTGAGAGAAGCAGGCCCAGGCAGGGCCGCGGGGCCGCCGTCCTAACCAGAGCCAACTGCGGCTCAGGGTTCACTTCTGGCCAGCTTCAGTTTCTCCTGTGCTCCTTTCCTAGGGGGAGCGCGTCGCCGCTGTCTGGACGCAGGCCAAGGAGCCGGCCCCTGCTTGAGCGCAGGCCTCCGCTCGCCGACTGACACCCGCGACCACCCGGCCCAGCCAAACCACATGGCCGCTTGCTTTCCTGATGTATGAGGTGGGTGGCGTGCTTCCCCGCAAACCGAGAACTCCGAGGGGTTCGTTAGTTAAAATCCGTAAACATGTATCATGATAGGTATTATTCCAGTTTCGAGCTGAAACCGAACTGGCCAAAAGGAAAGAAAATACGGCGCTGCCCCGGCCAGCAGGGACCTTGGCTTTTCCAGTATTTCCAGTCGGGCTGGTGGGAGCAAGTCCGGGGCAGCCCTGGGGCGGCTGGGCGGAGCCCGCGGAGGGGGCCCCCGAGTCAAAACCGGGCTCTGGGTGTTTATCGAAGGCAGCGCGTCGTCCCCCGTAAGACCCCCAGGGACAGGGACACAACACGTCCGCCGTATGGCCCAAACCCTGCCGTTCTTTGGGGACTGCCAGACAGCGCAGGTGCGCGGTACACACACTTCGGTTTCTGGGGTGTAGATCCACTACCAGGGCCTCGGGGAGTAGCTACCGTTTTCCTCAAGAGAAGAACCTCAGGACGTCTCAGGCTGTTCCTGAGAGGGCGCTCCTGTCTGGCAGGGCCGCCCGCCCCAGTCACTGCCCCTAACGCCAACCACCGCGTCTTTTCCTTGGGGGGCCCTCCACACATACCTCGGCCAACCCGCCAGCCCCTTCCTCTGGGCCCAAAGAATTCTATCCCATCCCGACTCCTGCTTCCACGTGGAAAAGACCTGCCAACTTCCACCCGGCTCCTCTTTGGCCCAAAAGAAGGCCTCCCCATCTACTCCCTGTGGACTTCCGGCCGGAGCTTCCGCCTCCTCCCAAGATGGCCAACACCGGAAGTGGCCACCGCGCAGCCGCTGCCCGCCCCCGCTGCGCGGGAGGGCCTCGTCCCGCTCCGCCAGCAGTGCAGGCCGTAACACGGCAAACACTGCAGCCGCGCCCAGGCCCGGGTGGAGACAGGATAGCACTCTTTACTCGGGTGCTGTTTAAATATCTGTTCAATATTTGCTTAGCGGAAGGGCTAAGTACTCTAAATAAATTAAGGAAGGGCCCAAAGGAAGAAAGGCCTGGCAGTGGGGTGGGTGAGCAGCCTCAATCTCTCCCCAGCTCCGGAGACTTCATTCCTGCCCTCGAGTTTGCAGTCTCCTCTCAGCAACCCAAAAGCCCCACCAGTAAGGGCATCTTCCTGTCCCCGAAGGCAATGCCCTGGAAACCTGTCTTTCCAGGGCCTGCTCAAGTCTGCCTTCCCTCTCCCTGGAGATTTCCCCCGAGGGAAGTCTGTTAAAGACTAAGGTCTCCGGCTCTTGCAACCAGAGCCCTTGCAGCCCTTCAGCTGGCCCGCCTCGCGAAAGGAAATGGGGTTTCTTTTCAAGCGCACCGCGCGGCAGAGCACTGTGGCGCTCTCGAACAGAACAGCGTGGCTCTGTGCCTGCCTGCCCCCCCCCCGCCCTCCCCCCCGCCCCAACCTGGCCGCCTGGGGCCGCCTGAGAAGGCTGTGACAAAGGAGGTGCAGGGCAGTTAGGAAAGATTAATTCTGGCTTCTGCCTTGACACCCGGCAACTGTCTCTGGGTTCCGTCCTCCACAGCTCAGGGAAGGCTTTCTGCGATGCTTCCCAAGCTATTAGAAAGACTCCTTTTTAAAAAAAATCTAACCTCTTATGGACCACTACTTTTGTACGATGCTGGAAATACAGAATTACTAGAAAATGAAATTTTAAAAATGAAGATATACAAAATACCAGCTTAATTTCTTTTTATGAGATTTAACCGACCCAACTAATTTGTTACTTTGTTATGCAAGTTTTGAAGCTTACTCTCAGTTTCTGTTCCCATCTCATTGGAGATCAGGAACAGTGTGAGTAGCACTGCACTACGCACATGGAAAGCTTCTGCGGGCTTCCTGGGCCCCAAAGCCTGTCATTTTGCTGGGAGAGAGATTCTCATCCATCCGGGAGAGTGGTCAGGTTTCCAGACCGGACGCCCCGATCAATCCCCAGGGTTAACACTGAGATTGGCTTTAAGTTCAGGGCCTGTGCGACTGACCCCAGATCCCCTTCCCAGCCAGCTTTTCCTGTCGTGAGAATGGGAACTCAGTGCGTAGGGTGGGTGACCTGCTGTCTTCAAATTGTGAGACGTGATATTCTCTCCTTTAGGTTTTACTTTTATTTGATTTTAGTCAAACATCAACCTTCTTATTATTGTCTCTTCTTTATAACCCATTTTGCAGACAAACAAAATGTGAAATCTGGGGGTGTGGGTAAAAGGGAAGAAATAGTACTTTTTCTATTGCATCACCACTAAAGTGTTTCAATTCACTTTTTAAATAACTTTATGCTTTGTGAGATACTTTGGATAGGCCTAAATATAAGAAAAATAATGAGCAATAACTCCTGAAAATAGGGGATTTTTTTAAGTCTTTTGTCTTTGAAAGGAGCAGACCATTTCAATTTTAAATACCTTGAGAAAATCAGTTTTCAAATTTCCTTTTGGAACCTGAAGCAGCAGGTCACAGTGACACCTAGTGGACGTTAGTAATTTAACAGTCGGAGTGGACTAGGCAGAATATTAAGACAGTGATTTTTAAGTACTGAATTTCATCAATTATAAGACTCAGATTTTTTTCCTGTTTTGAATGTTTTTTTTTTAATTGGGGTGTGACTTGTAATATATGGCATGCCATGGTTTATTTGTTTTCTTCCCTAGTGATACTTTGTCTTACAACTGTTGGCATCTTAGTCTCATCAAAATATGATTTGTGATATGACTTTTGTAAGATGTTCATTCAGGCACTCTTTCTTTATTTACTGACCTGCTTTGTATCTGCATCTTACTGACTCATTGCATTTTATATATGTTGCACATATTATGATGCATTTTTTCAAGGCTCTTAATTATATTGCATAAGGTAGATCTTTTTTCCTTTATAACACATGAATGCATTGATATCGGTCAGCCCTAACTCCATGAATTAAAGAATCTATTACTCCTGAGACTCAGTATCTCCCAATGCTGGCTGCAGGTCAGCATCACCTGCGGAGTTTTTTAAACTCTTCTCAGATCTGGTCTACTTGGCCTAGGTGTGGTACTCACACATTAGGAATTTTTAGAAGCTTCCCAAGCTTTTAAATTCTAATGTGCAGCTTTAGTTGAGAACTGTTTCCTTCATTCAAGTCAGAGGATTTCAAGATTATATGGATTTTTTTAATAGTTGAGAAATATTCAGCTTTTTGTTGTATGTAAACAACTTTTGTTTCTCATAATGATCACAATTATGAACGCAAAGAAGCTCTATAACTTCGTAAAGCAGTCGTGGGCGGCCCTGGAACTGTGATATGCAAGAAAATCATTTTCCCTGAAGCCATCATCACTCAGTGTGTCATTGTGTGATGCACAACCCGCCCTGATTCTTGCACACGCGAACACCATGCTGTTTGAAGTGAGCACCCCGATGAGATCAGGAATGCTGCCGAAGCGTGAAACTGTGGCTATGAAATTTACAAGATGCCACAGTAATGTGCCTTTAACACACCATAACCCTCTCAAGGAATGTCTGTCCACTAAGGAAAAAAATTATAAGATATCATTTCCTTGGCTGAGAGTGAACTCTGCTAATTCAGGGACTGACCCCTAAGCATACTACAAGGATGGCATAATTGCTCTTGACCTTCTGGCTATGCAGTAGTAGAATGTGATACCTCGTCAGACAGCAACAGGGATCGGAGTAGTATTTCACGGGCGACAGCCTGGAGAAGAAAGGACCCCGTTCAGTTCTGGGCCCTACCACTTTCGAACTTTGTAACCTTGTGCAAGATACTTGACAAATCTCTCGTTCCCCGATATGCACACTTGGGGTCCCAACACCAGCTCCGGCTGTTGCAGGTCTCAGTTAGCCTATGCAAACGCAGGACTTGCGATGAACAACCAGCATGACAGAAACTTACAGTGGGTTGGTGGACTGGTGGGCCGGTGGGCCAGTCATTTCTTCTTCCTGCTTTTAGCTCATTGCAGAAAGTTGGGAGGTGGTGTTTTCCGGCATATTCAAGGCAGATAGACCATTAACCCCTTCCAGCCTGCCTCCCTCAGCCCCTACAACTGTGGATGCAAGGATCTGTGTTTAAACAATAGCTTAGCCCCATTGGGTTCCCTGAATTTAATCAATAAGAGGACTTTTTAAATTCAGAGGACTTTCTTTTTTTTCTATTCAGTGCTCTTATAGCTAAGTAGCAACGTCCTAAAATATTCTCACTTCAGACTTTCTCTTTCCACCAAAAACAACCCTTATGCAGAGCCAGCAACTTGTGGGGAATCTGCCATGTGTCCCTTCTAGAGAGAACCATGGGTCCTTTGACTAAGGCCCAGGCTGCTGTGAAGAGAGAGTAACAGCCTGTGATCATCATCGATTAATCACAGCGGTGACCCTGTGGGTGCAGGGCAGGAGGGCTGCATCCATGTCAACACGGCAGAAAACAGGGAAGAGAATCCTCAGGGAGGAAACATGGGGGTCCAGGCTGCTCCCTAAAGATCAGAAGGCTCAGTGCGGTTTCACCGGTCTCAGCCCCAGGTGTCCCCGATTTCACCCAACACCAGCCTGCTGAGCACGGCCCGCCTGGGGTCGGATGACAGTGGCCATCTGCCAAAGGTCCTCACCAAGTTCCGATTGGATCTTACTCTGTTTCTACTACCCACATAGTGACTCAGTCGTGCCTCTCACTTTCATGAAAAAGAAACGTGACGTGGACAGAAACTCCCGACAGCACCAGTCACTCTAAACCGCAACTCGCCTCACTTTTCATTTTGCTGATGTACCCGTGGCAGATAGACCTCATGCAAACAGTGGTGGCCTTATGTGCACCCCTTCAGCCCTCGGCTAAACCACTGTTCTTTTCTTCTTCTTCGAGGCAAGGGAAGAAAGTCCAGGCAGACAGGTCATCACCAAACGGAGAGCGTGCATGTCCCCGAGAAGCCGTGGCGCTGACATGCCATCCCCACCTGTCAGCTGGCCACCTTGGGCTACTCGTAAGCTCTCTGAGTTGGTTTCCTCGTTATTGAACGGGACCAAAGAATTCCCACCACACAGTGTGCAGGTTTTCGTGGGGACCGAGCGAGGCGATGTCAGTGCTGTCACTGGCACGGTGGGGACGGTCATCATGAAAATGTAACAGGAACCCCATTTGAAACTTGAGAGTAAGCATTTGAAAGGGGTCAGTAATTCGCTACTGAAAGGTAGTTGAGAAGAAAAGGAAATATGTAAGCCAAAAAGAGCTTAAAAAATGGAATATATCTCCTTCCTGGAAAATGATCCTTCAGACCCTGTTGTGGGTCAGGTGGGGGCTGGGTGAGTCACCCCATCCCAGGTGTCACTGCGCAGCAGCAGAGGTCGAGACCCAGCCCGAGCTCAGGGCAGCCCCAGGCCAAGAAGGCGGTGCCGGCGAGCGCCATGCAGCTCACACCCCATGTCTCCTCCCCTTTGCCTACCCCTGCTTTCTGTTAGACCCGGGGCTGGCTCCTGGATGTGGGGCCGTGTGCTAACTTGAAATAAATAGGCTAAAAAGCGGGAACTGAGCAGCTAAGCCAAGTCAAACACCACAGTGAAAACCTATCCCGAGTTGCCCGGAGGTGTTCCCAAAAGCAAAGCAAACATTGCGCATGAACAGCACGCTCTAATTCTCCGCCTGGGGGGACCCGCGTGGGGACGCGGGGAGGCTGTGTGGGGCTGGGGCAGGCTCCTGGGCTCCGCACCGCCCACAGGGTCACTCGGGAGACCCCCGGGGGCCCCATCGGCCACCATTTTGTGAGGCCACAGCTCTGTCTCAGAGACCCCGGCCGCCTTTGAGGTGGCTGATCACCTAGGAAGCAATAAATCACATCTGGCTTTGCCCCGGCTGGCTCCTGAGCTACAATAAGTCACTCGCTTGTCTTCAGCTCCAACAGCGCATCTAGAATCAATATTTGTTGTCCGCGTGTCTAGATCCGCGATTTTCAACTTTACCACGCTAAGATTCACCTGGTTTGGGGCCAGGCTAACATAACAACACAAATTCCCAGACCCACCTCCTCAAACTTGGATGCAATAGCTCTAGGCGGGGACTCTGGAAACTACCGTTGTCTCTCTCTCTCTTGTTTAAACTTTATTTTTCAATTACAGTTTACAGTCGGTATTATTTTGTGTTAGTTCCAGGTGGACAGCACAGTGGTTGGACAGCCCTACGCTTTACAACGTGCTCCCCAGGTAGTCCCAGCGCCCACCGGGCACCACACGCAGTTACCACGGTATTGCTGACTACATTCCCTGTGCTGCACTTCACACCCCCGTGGCTGTTCCGTACCTGCCAAGCCGCACTTCTCAGTCCCTTCACCTTTTCACTCAGCCCCCATCCCCCCTCCTCTGGCAGCGATGCGTCTGTTCTCTTCATCTGTGAGCCGGTTTCTATTTCACGTGTTCATTTATTTCGCTCTTTGGATCCCACATGTAAGTGAAATCACACAGCATTTACCTTTCTCTGACTGGCTTACAATACCCTCTAGGTCCATCCATGCTGTTGCAAATAGGATTTCATTCTTTTTTAAAAACAGTTTAGTTTTTATTGTATTTTTTCCATTAATATTTATCCCTGTTAAGACTCCATTCTTTTTTGTGACCGAGTAATATTCCATTGTATACATGTACCACAGCTTTCTTATCCACTCATGTATGGATGGGCCCTTGGGTTGCTTGCAGATCTTGATGATTGCAAATAATGCTGCAATGAACACAGGGGTGCATGTATTCTCTCAAATTAGTGGGTTGGGTTTCTTCAAATAAATTCCCAGAAATGGAATCACTGGGTCATAAGGCAGTTCCATTTTTAAATTTCTGAGGTAACTTCGTACAGTTTTCCACAGCGGCTGCACCGGTCTGCAGTCCCACCAACAGTGCACTAGGGTCCCCTTTTCCTCACATCCTCGCCAGCACTTGTTGTTTGTTGATCTGTTTATAATGGCCATTCTGACAGGTGTGAAGTGGTATCTCACTGTGGTTTTAATTTGCATCCCTCTGATAATTAGTGATGTTGAGCATCTTTTCCCATGTCTGTTGGCCCTCTGCACGTCCTCTTTGGAGAAGTGTCTATAGGGCTCCTCTGCCCATTTCTTAATTGGACTGTTTGGTTTTTCTGGTGTTGAGCTCTTTATAAATTTTGGATATTAACCCCTTATTGGATGTATCATTGGCAAATATCATCTCCCATTCAGTGGGTTGTCTTTTCATTTTGTTGATGGTTTCCTTTGCTGTGCAAAAACTTCTTAGTTTGATATAGTCCTGTTTGTTGATTTTTCCCTTTCCAAGGAAATATATCAGAAGAAAATATTGCTAAGAGAAATGTTAGAGATTTTGCTGCCTATGTTTTCTTTGAGTCTTATATTTAAGTCTTTAATCCATTTTGAGTTTATTCTTAACTGTGGTATAAGGAGGTCATTTAGTTTTATTTTTTTTGCAAGTATCTGTCCAATTTTCCCAGCCCCATTTATTGAATAGACTGTCTTTACCCCATTGTGTGTTCTTGCCTCCTTTCTCAAATATTCATTGACTGTAAAGGCATGGGTTTATTTCTGGGCTCTCTGTTCTGTTCCATTGATCTGTGTGTTTGCTTTTATGCCAGTACCATGCTGTGTTGATTACTATAATCTTGTAGTATAGTTCGATATCAGGTAGCATGATTCCTCCAACTTTGTTATTTCTCAGGATTGCTGTGGCTATTCAGGGTCTTTTGTGGGGGAACCTACCTTTAACAAACAACCCTACAGATGCTGAAACTGGCCATCCTCAGGTCCCCGTGAAACTCTAAACACATATAAAACAACTAGATTCTAACGCCTATTGACATAGCACATTCAAAATGGACCCAATCCCTAATGAGTAATTCTCTCTAGGAACCCAGGCCTCTAGAGCAAAATGGCTGTTTGTGCACATTTTAAGTAAAAACTTATTGCATGTTCTCACTCCCTGGATTGCATCCCTGTGGGCAGAAACGCAGATCTGTCACCCTTGTGACCATCAAAACCCCTAAAATCTAGCTGGGGGAATGGCTTGCTAGGGACACACCAGCCAAGTGGAGAGGTGGCAAGGCATTCAGGGATGAAGGGACTTTTGCCATCGATAGCATCTCTCCCAGGGCTGGAACTGGAAAGACAGCAGGGAATCCCATTCCATGGAACAAGCATGCGCTGAGACCTACTGTGCACCGGCCTGGTGACCCAGCGGACAGAGGCCGCCCTGTGAGGGGTGGGGCAGCCGGCGGGAGGGAGGGGGAGAAGGAAAGGAGCCGTCTGACCAGGCCATGGTGGACCAGGGCAGTGAAGGGCACAGCTGGGGGGCGGGTTGGGAGCCTCATCAAGACTAGGATGTTGCTGGCTATGGGGAGGAAAGGGGGGTTGAAAAATCACGGAGGTTTTGGTCTTGATTAAATAGGCAAAAGTCTTGATGAAATGGGTTTCTTAGAGCATAATATCAAGAGACGGGCTTCCTTCAGGAGCAGACGAGAAGGCTGCTGGGATAGGCGCAGCCAGAGCAGAGCTCAGGGGAGGCTGGGCGCTGCTGGGATTGAATTCCATGGATTCAATGTCAGTGGGAATGGGGGGGGGGTGCTGAGTTGAAGGGTGTCCTCCACCCCAATTGCCTGTCCTTCCTGGAACCTCACCACGTGACCTCACTTGGCAATAACGCCATTGCAGATGTAATTGGCGGAGTAAAAGTGAGGTCGTGTGGGAAGGGGGGAGGACTCTTAATCCAATACGACGCTGGCCTTATAAGAAGAGGGGAGAAGACACAGACACGGATGGATGATGAGAGCAACAGACATCTGGGCGATGCGTCTGCCGACCAAGGGACCCCAAGGACCGCGGGCAGCCACCGGAAGTGGGGAGGGAAGCCCGGACAGATTCGCCCGCTGAGCCCCCGAGAAGGAACCCAACCTGCCAGTGCCTAGATTTTGGACACGTGGCCCCCTAAACCATGAGAGACTAAATGTCTGTTGCGTTGAGCCCCTCAGTTTGTGCTTACTTCTTACAGCAGCTCCAGGGAGTGAATGCAGAGGGACTCGAGGAGGAAGCCGGGGGCGCGGCGGCGCCCCGCCCCTCACCGCCTGCGCGCCCGCTCTTCCCTAGTCTGCGTAGCTACTGCACGGATCGCGGTAGCCAGCGCTTGGTAGAGGTTTCTGATCTTTCTCCGGGAATTCACGATCTTTTCCTGATTATTAAATGTGCACCAAGTGGTTGTGAAGAAGAGGCCTCGTGGTTCCAGTGTGGGGTTGGGTGGTTTCGAGGAGAAGGCACCACGCCCGCCTCTCCCCACGGGACTAGCGTCCTGGACTTCCCCGGTGGCTTCCGAGTGGAGAGGACTGAAGATGGGAACTGCAGAGGCTGGTTTCCCGTGAGTGTCAGGGGTCCCTGGACCGCCAACTCTGCGTGTGTTATGTCGCTTACCTGCCATCACGGTGTCCTCTCCCCCCACTCAGTGAAACTTCCTAAAAGCAACCACACACACGCTTTCCTCTGTCATGCTCCCCGAGGCAGAGCAAACCAGGAGAAACGGTGCCTCTTCCAGCCCTGGCCTGGCAGCTGGCGGCTGGGTTGGTTGGAGCATCCACCCGTACATGAAAACGTTGTGGGTTCGACTCCTGGTCAGGTTGCATACTGGAAGGAACCGATTGATGCTTCTCTCCGACATCAATGTCCCTCCCCCCCACCCCCGTCCTCATGGCTCTCTCTCTAAAAATCAATAAAAACACACCCTCAGGTGAAGATTTTTTTTTTTAAAGGTGCCTCATCCAGGTGGACAGATTGTAAAAGGACACCCCTGTCTGGGAGGCTGAATTACAACAAGTACCCCTGCTGGGTGCTTTGATCAAAGGACCCGAGCCCTCCAGTGGGGAGCAGGGCTTGGCTGGCTGAGCCTGGGCTGGATTTCGGCTCCCACGAGGCCCACGTTGCAAAGGGGTAACGCTGAGCCAACTCAGAGCAGGGGTCCATTTGATGACCTCTTGGTTGGAGCTGAAGGACCCAGCGAAGGTGGGCTCCCGCCCTTCTCCGGGCTCGTCCTGCTGCAGCTGGCTCCTGTGCATGTGTCTGTCCCCGGCTGGAGGGGAAGAAAGCTTTGCGACACTGTCCGTCTTACCCGAGTTCACACCCCCATCACCTGACACTGTGCTCGGTCACAGCATACACGTGCCACAGGTTTGCCCAACTTAGATGCACGCATCCAATGTGAGACTGGAAATCTCTCTCTTTATTCAACCGGCCGGCCACCTGCAGTTACCTTTCCCATCGGTTCTTCCATTGGTCTTTAACTGACAGATCCAGACAAGAGAAGTAAAATCCAATTCCAGGAAGGAGGAAAGTCAAGCTTTGAATCCTCCAGGACCCGAGAAAAGGCAGCAGTATTATTATTACTGTTTTGCTTTTTTCCTTTCTCTCTGCACACACTTCTCCTGGCTCACAAAAGCATCCCCTCCCCGTCAACAGTGTCACTCTGTGCTGTCACCACCAGTGGCCGAGGCCGAAGATTGACCACCACGAAGAAGCATCACTTCTATCCATTTCCTTCAATATGACCCTGGAAGCATTAAAGGAAATGAAACCACGGCCCCCATGGGCCACCCACGATTGCGCCCCTGGACTAACATCGCGTTGCTGGCAGCAGGTCAGGGAATTGGCTCCTAACTCGGCCCATGGAGGGAGGATAAACGCAGGTGTCTCGAGTCAGCTGGGACCCCAGAGGGGGCTGTCAAGGTGACAGATGTGCCCCCACGAGGGCGAACAACATCTCAGTTACATGGCGATGAAGTAAGGAGTGATTTCTCAGCCTCGCTCCGGCTTTCCTGGGCCCCGGTCAGGCCTTTAAGGTGATTTGTGCGAAGCCTTTGAAGTTCGGTATTTTCAGAGCTCGAGCTGGGCCTGCTTGAGTTTGCCAAAGGATAAGAGTTACTGGAGATATGAAAGATCAATTTGAAGGCAAAAGAAAGGAAAACAGGCATGGAGCTGCTTCCTGTCGGAAAGCAAAGAAAACTTGTATTCTCTGTGGCTCTTTTCCTCCCTCCTCAGTTGGGTGGGAAGGAGCCCTGAGTGAACTGGGGCATTTGCTCTTAGGGATCCAGTCAGGTGGCTTATACCAGGAAGGGGGAAGCCAGGGGCACTTGGTGGGGTGCCCTGAATTCCCACCTGGTGGTTCTCAGCCTGTGGGACTTTGCCCTCAGGAGAAAGGCTTCTCAACCGCTTAGACTGAGCACAGTCCCTCAGAAACCTTGTTACTGTCACGTGGCGTGTCTTAACCTCCTAGGGCTGCCCCAGCAAAGTAGCAAAAATTGCGGGGGGTTCAATACTGGCATTTATTCTCTCATGGACCTGCAGGCTGAAAGTCAGAAATTAAGTTGTCGGCAGGGCCGCACTCTCTCTGAAGCTCCAGAGAGACTCCCCTGAACCTCTCCCAGCTTTTGATCCTTTCCGCCCACCCTTGAGGTCCCTTGGTTTGTGGCAGTGTCATTCTTACTTCTGCCTGTCTTTACAGTCTTCCCTCTGTGTCTCCTGTGTGACTGTGCCTAAGGACACAGGTCACATTGGAGTGGGGCCCACCCATCTGGCCTCATTTTACCTTCATCACCTCTTTAAAGGCCCCATCTCCAAGTACAGCCATTTTGAGGTGCTGGAGTTTAGGACGTCAGCATAGAGATTTGTTGTGTTGCACAGTTCAGCCCATAACCAACATCTTTCCATGCAAGGTAGTGAGAACTCACACTCACTTCTACTGTGCAGGCGTGTGGGCGCCACAAAGCTTCTTTAGTCTCTTTCTCGTGAGCCTCTCCCACAGCAACAGAGAGGGGAGTTTAATTTGTCATTAATGTTATTTCCATCCTCTTTGATCGAAATATCACCTTTGATCAAAATAGGCCCCATTGAAGAAATATTAATTGGTAGAGTTCAACTCTGATATCAGAGTTTCTCTCCCCCTGACCCTCTGATCCAAGATGGCAGCAGGAGCACAGAGAGGCTTGAGGTATTTTGAAGAAAGACTGGGATGCATGAGTTGGGTCTACTTTGGGGACTGAGAGCATAGCCTTGGGGGCTCTCACATGTGACCATGTCACCTTGGAGCCCCACCCCCAAGGTCTAGTGGAGGCCCATTCCATCCCTGGTCAAGGTGGACTTCTCACATGGGCTTACACTTTGACTCTCGGCTGTATGCTAAACCTGATTTGGGGATGTGCGAGGATCCCTAGGTCCTCTCCATGCTGCGGAGGAATGCAGGCTTTGGGGAATGCTGACTGACCTCATCCATCCCACCTTCCTGCCACCATCCACTCACCCCCATATTGGGATGGAGTTGTCTCCTCTAATGATTGCAAACAGGGAGTGGAATAAAGCCCCATTTTCCTTGGGGTCCTCCCAGGATGTTTGATTTGGGGCGAGTAGGATGAACACATGTGACCACTGGCTTCCCCTTCCAGCCTCCCTTTTTGTCCTTGTCCACCAGGGCTGGAAGCACGGTGCTTTCCCTCATTGCTCATGGCAGAAACTCGTGTGTGGTGACCTGAGTTTCCTGGATTATAAGAACCTCAGAGTTCAGATCTCCAGGCCTGGATCTTTATATGGTAATAGAGCTCAAAGAATTTTGAAAACTCTTTCTTGCCAATGCCTGGCTTTCAAGAGCACTGTCTTGCTGAAAACATATATTGGATATCAGAAGCCAAAAACCTAATATTTCCTGCTATTTCTCCTCCCTGCCCTACATCCCAGGGCTGCCAGAAGAGCAGCCTTCTCTTCACAGACGGCCCCCCCTCAGTAGGGACTTTGAGGGTGACCTCACCTCTCTATGGAGCTGACCCTGAGACCAGAGGATGAGACCCAGGCCCCTTCTCAGCCTCTTACCAGCTGCTCGCTCTGAGGTCGCTCTCTCTCCACCTTGAGCCCAGAGAGTCTGGGACTCTTCTCAGGTGGCCGAAAAACAAACAAACAAAAACAAAACCAAACAAAAGAAAAAAACAAAGAAAACCACTGACTCAGCAAGTATTCCTTCAAGGTCAGTTCTGTCTTACTCCTAGACCTCAACTCCTAACCTAAGGGCCAAGAATTTGTTTGACCAAGTTCTTCTTGGTTCTAATGTGGCCCAACCCAAACAGCTGCCGGCCGGAACAGGGCTGTGGCAGCTTCCTGTGGCCGCCGTAATAAGTCACCATGAGGGAGGGAACCTGAACAACAGGACTTCATCCTGGCACAGCCGTGCAGGCCAGAAGTCCAAAGGCAAGGTGTCAGTAGGGCCACACACCCTCCGCAGGCCCTTCCTTGCATCTTCCAGGCTCTGATGACCGCCAGCACACCTCAGCGTTCCTTGGTTTGCAGCTGCATCACCGCCACCTCTGTCTCCACCTTCATGTGACGTTCTCTCCTGGGCCTCCTCTCCCCTCCTTATCAGGACACCAGCCACAGATTTGAGGCCCAAGCTAACCTAGCATGACCTCATCATCTTAACTCGGTTACTTCTGCAGGGACCCTGCTTCCAAAAATGGCCACATTCCGAGGTTCCAGGTAGACATGAGTTTTCGGGGGGACAATATTCAACCCGCTGTAGGAATTCACGGGTTAATTCTTCCTGATGTTGTTCTCACTGCCCTGATAAAAACCCCAAGCATAGAGCAGGTGCTCTGGAGAGAAGAGGGCCTCCCGACCCATCTCCCAGAATGCACCCTGTCCATCTGAAGGTTGGATGTTTTCGGAACAGCCCACAGACGGCAGCGGCTCCTGCAAACACTGGCCCGCAGCATTTGCTCGGGCTCAGCCACACTCCGCCTTCCTGAAATAGCCCTCCCCACTCCCGATCCTTTAGGACCATGTGCTTACTTGTTTATACTGCTTATTGTTCCAAAAAGTATTTCAGGCAGATGGTTTTTATTACCTCGCTCGATGGACACAGCAAGATCCTGTGGCAAGCGTAGCTTTCTCCACAAACATCAGTATCCGCAAAACCAGCACAAAAAAACCCAAAGGCACTTGGAAATTGAGATCACAGTGTTGGGTTTGACGCCGGGCTCCTCTCTTACTTTTGTTGACTCACTGAAGCAGCCACTCCGGTTCCGCTCTCACAAGCTGTGTGTGCTCTCTCTGATTTTCGGGGTAACTTCTTTCTGGGACAGGCCGCTAGCTGAGAAAAGAGATTCTGACTATGATTAGGAGCTGACCATAGAGACCCAAGTGCCTGGGTTTTGGGCACAGACCATAGGAGGGAGGCTGTGAGGATAGCCCAGCAAACCAAAAATGTACCTGCGGTCCACACGACCTGAATTAGTTTGCTTTGTCCTGAAAATGGTGAAGGGCACGCAGCCCCCTAACTTAACACGATTAGAGGAAGGTCTTTCTCTGGCTCAAAGTTGCTCCCCTTTTTACCTTATTTGCAGAGAATTAGAAAAATTGGGCTTTGTAGCTGTGCAAGTTCATCTCAGGAAAGAACATACGTGTCTGTCTCTATGTGTCTCCATGCACACATTCAGGTATGCTCAAGTGTATGTGTGAAGGGGGTGGGGACAGGAAGCAGGGGGGAGGCTACACGCAGCCTCCAGATTTACCAAATCTGGTGTCCAGAGCTTTCCCCCTTTCGGTGGAAAGAGGCTGACGGTTCTGAGGGTGTCTCAGGAGCCTCTGAGTCCGTCATCCATGCACCGCCCGATCCTTGGCAACCGAGGTGTTTTGTGGGTAATCAGGATAGGGCCCAGCAAAGGAATCCTGGTCTCTGAGCTGTTATGGACAGAAGCTAGGACTGAAAGTGGAGAAATGACTTCCACATTCCAGAAAATTGTGCTGAGCCCCACACTGCTGGTCAGCGAACCTTGGTGGCGTGCGCAGGGCCTGCCTGCAGAGCTCCACCCTGGACCTGCTGGCTCCCGGGCTGCCTCTTCTGACAGCTGGAGGGAGGGCGGGCCACTCTGAGCTGGCAGCCGCGGAGGACAGAGCTCAGGGCGAGGCCCTTTCTGTGACCAGACGTGAGGGCCGGACAAGATGCCTGGAGATGACAACAGTGGCCTCATCTGCGTTGTCTGGCTAAATCACAGCTTGTGTAAAAGTCCTTTGTAAATTACAAGGCAGGAGGGCCCCAGACATGTGACACACAGCGTCTCCTGACCCTCTGTGCGTTCAGGGAGTAGCAATCAGGACTCCAGGACGGGCTGGGCCCTTGTCCAGGCTGGCGGGTGGATGACTGGCAGTCCTCTCGGGCCCTGCCTGGGGCAGCCCTGCTCTCTGAGGCAGCCCCCCGAAGTGATGGCAGGGCTGGTCGCAGCAGGCTGGGCTGGCTTCACCACAGCACGCCCTTAAGCAAAGAAGGGCTCGCTGCAGGGAGGCCACCTCGCAGGTGGGCCAGGGCCTGCGTTTGGCATTTGGCTGGGCTCAGAATTAGCTCCCATAGAGGGAGGAGGCAAGTGTCCTTTTGTTTATGCCAGTGCAGCTCCTCCCAGGTAAACGGAGGGGGTGTTGCAGACACACTGGGAGAGGCGGTCCAACTCAGAGTGACTCGCGGAAGACCCGTGTGTTCTGTGTGCGTGTTTGTGTTAAAATGTGCATAGCATCCAACCTTCCACGTGAGGCGCTTGCAAGTGTCCAGCTCAAAGCATCAAGTCTGTTGACATCATCGCACGGCCACCGCCACCGCCCGTCTCCAGGACTTTTTCATCTTCCCAACTGAAACCCGGCACCCATTGAACACCCGCTCCCCATCCCTCAGCCCCTGGCACCACCGTCCCTTGGTCTGTCTCTGTGCGTCTGACCAGCCGAGGCGCCTCGTAGATGGAGATTCATACAATATTTGACTCTCAGGATTGGCTCACTGCGATTAGCCCCAACGTCCTCGAGGTTCACCACGCTGTGGCGTGTGTCCGAGTTGCATTCTCTTCGGGGCTGAATGTTAGTCCAGGGTGCGGCCAGACCACGTTTTGCTCATCCATCCGTCCCTCAGCGGGTACCTGGGCTGTTCCCACCTTCTTGCTGTTGGGAGCGAGGCTGCTAAGGACGTGGGTGTGCGAATATCAGTGTGAGTCCCCGCTCTCACTGCTTTTGATCTCTTTGTATTTGAAGACATGATGCTTCAGTTGTCACTTTTTAGACAAGCCCTGGGAACCTTAGTTGGGAAGTTCCTGGTATCTGCCTCACCCAAAAGGCGGAATCTTCCCGTGTCCAGAGCACAGAAGAGCAATTAGCCAATACAGGATCGTGTCAAAATGTCTGTCCCTGAGACTGTTGTCGACTAAGTTATGGGCCCCAGACAAGCAAAGGTGATGTCGTACTTCACAAGTGTGTCGTTGGAATTTCAGACCCTTCCTGCTCCGTACCAAATGACCCGCCTTTAGTCAAAAACGGTTTGCCCTAACTGCGCCGAAGGAGCCCAAGCCGAGCTAAGATGCACGGAGCCTTTGGGAGTAAAAGTGTAAACAGGGACCTACTCAGTTAGTTTGCCCGCTGGCCCAGGGCTGGTTCTTTTGTCCATCGGGAGCCATGGGCCTGGGAGGGTTCACACCTCAGCCAGGACAGGGTCAGTCATTCCAGGGAAAGTCCAGATGAATGAAGATCCGACAAAAAGTCTTCAAAACATCACATTAGTCCACTTCACTCACCGTCAAATGTAGTATTCCTAAAAATACCACAGCATATTTAAAACAACTTGGGATTTGCGTTTTCTCTCAGTCGTATTCCCCAAGTGGACCCACTGAGTGCCAAGAAATGGCAGTTTTATGTTAAATGTGTTACTTGTGGCCAAATGACTCCAAAACCAAAATTATATATTTTATTCCCAAAACACCCCAGCATATAATTACAGAGCATGTGGGTGCCTTTTACTACATACATGTTTACTAAACGGAAGGGCTCGACGTGGGCCTGGGGTGACCCCGAATGAGAAGAGACGATCTTGCTCGTGACGGTGGCTTCCAGGGGCGAGACAGCATGACGCTGCCCGGCCTTGGGCTGCAGACTGACCCTCGGGGAAAGACGCTTCACAGGCACTCCGAGAGCTTGCTCGAAGCTCGCAGCGCGCCCAGGATGCGCCCTCCCTGCCGTCACCGTGTACCGCCTGGAACACAGGGACGGGTCCGGTCCACGTCCTGGGCACCTGGGTGCCACGGAAGGATCGCAGCCTCGAGTCCCTGCCCTTGGGGCACCTCAGTGGAACTGATGAGACGGGGATGAACATGCAAATCAAGTCACATAGTGGTTCTCAACCATTCTGGTCCCAGATGGCCAGCAGCTGAAGGTGTTCCCAGCACAGCCCAGGTCCCCTGGCCACCCTTGGGTGCTGTGTCTGAACTTTAGGAAGGACTATCCCCAGCCCTAATGGACTCTCAGGACAAATTCCCATACCAAGAAAACCACCTTCTTCAGCATGTCAGTTACCTCCAACTCGAAGCAAAAATCCCTCGCTCCACACAGTGCCAGTGACCCACCCAGCTCCACACCCCCCACAGACGCCACCGAACTGGCCATATCTGCAGTGGTGGCCCCCAAACCCCAAACATTTGCACACTGGTCCGCATTCACCAGCCTGCGTCCACAGCCGGTGGCAGCCTGCAGGTGGAGAAACTGAGTGGCTCCATGTGATGAAAGTCCAGGGCAGCGTGGGGACAACAGCCAGGGGACCAGCTCGGAGGAGGACGGATGGGTAGGGCAGCGGGAAGGCCACTGTGGAGGGCCTGCTGCCATTACAGGACTGGGGCTGTGCGCTGGGGAGCCCTGGACCGGGGCCCAGAGGAGTGAGTGGGCACAGCCGAGACCAGCGCAGGGGTTGCGGGCAGGCAGCTGGGGGAATGGTGGCTGGCCTGCAATGCCCGCCGGGACGGTCACCGGAGCGCGTTTTCGGGAGGAGGTGACTGTGCACAGATGCATCAGGCATTCCTCTGAAGTGCAGAAATGGCATTTCTGGTTGGTCCTGAATGTCTGCCTGGGCCTCGCTGCCTCCTTCGGGCGCGGGGCAGTTAACTGCCCAGCAAATGACATGTGTGCCGTGCACGGTAATTGTCTGGACACTCTTCTCTCAGACGCCTGGGTCCTGAAGCTTCTAGTCGGTGGAAGAAAGGAAGACGGGACGGCAGAGCGTGCCTGCAGGGCCGGCACCCAGCCGGGTTCCAGAGGGAGCCGATGAGGCCAACAGGACTCAGCAACCTCTGACCTCTGCGTGTGAGTCTGGGGCTGTCGCGAGTTGGGAGCGTTTGGGGTTGTTTGTCTCAGGGCTGCGGGCAGGCAAGCGTCCTCTGGGCAAAGCGGTCACGTCCTTCTGCAGACAGACACTGTGGCTGGGCCTGGGGAGCTGGGGGACCCCAAGCAGCAGAGTGTGGAGGCAGCCGGGCTCCCGAGCAGCATGGGAGGACAAGAGCCTGGTTCCTGGGTGTTTGTGAGAACTGGTTCATTGGCCAGACCCCTGACTGGGCGCAAGGACGGAATCTGGAGAGGGTTGTGAGACCGCGTCATCTGGGGAGCTGGTCAGCACAGCCTGGGCCGCGCTCTGTGAGTGGTCAGAGCTCCCAGACCTGGGAGCCTTGTCCTCCCCTCCCCCTCAACCCGCACCCCTCCCCTCAAAGCACACACACATGCAACCTCACACTCTGGCCGGGGAGAAGGGGCGGGACGTGATGGATCTCACTTAACGAGGGTAAAAAATGGTACCGAAGAGAGGAAATCCCGCGCCATCTGATATGTGAGCTAATCCTGCAGCCACCTTGAGCCCCTCGTCCCCAACAGCTGCCACGGTCTGCACAGGACGGGCGCCGAGGCCCAGGCCTGCTGGGAGGGCCATGGGCAAAGTCAAAGGGGACCTGGGATTAGTGTCCCGAGAGTGTCCCCAAACCATGGAGCCACTCGGGACACTGGCTTTTGGCTGCCCTTTCCCACCAAGAAATTTAATTCCTGCAGTTTTTAAGGGCAAAATCTTTTAATCACTCGGTTTAGCTTCTTAGTCTTGGGAACCAGAGGACATTTGCCCAGCATCCAGCTCTGGGTCTGGGCCCTGCCCGTGTGCCTGGGTCGCCTCCATGGTCCCGGGAACCGACTGATCTGCACCGACGATAAAACTTCAGTGCATGCGCCTTGCCTTGGCTGGGCGTCCTTCCTCCAGGGCTGCCAGGTTTTCACATGCGCTGTCCCAGCATCTTCTGGACGGCCCTGGGAAGCAGCTGTTGGGACACAGACAGCCAGGGGGGTCCTGGAAGGCCGGGCTGTGTGCCCCAGATCAGTCAGACGGGAAGCCGGCCTCCATTCCCGTCTGGCTCCATCTGCTTTGCAAAAGTCTCTTACGCTTCCTGGGCTTTGCTTGCCGTCTGCATGATGGGATCCGTGCTTCCTGAGCCTCTCAGTGGAGAAATTGGTAAAAAGGAAGAGACCTAGATTTCTCTTCGGGGGCCATAAAAATGTTACTATAAATATTTCCTGTTTTCCAGTTAGCTTTTTTTAAGATCAACAAAATTAAATGTTAATTTTTGTGTTTTAAAAATCATTTTCCTGCACCCTGGCCGGTGTGGCTCAGTTGGTTGGAGCATCGTCCCATAAACCAAAAGGTCGTGGGTTCGATTCCTGGTCAGAGCACATAGGAGATGTAGCCAATCGGTGTTTCTCTCCTGCTCCCTCTCCCTCCCTTCCTCCCTCTCTCTAAAGTCAATAAGCATGCCCTTGGGTGAGGATTGAAAAAAAGAAAAAAAAAATTTTTTTTTTGCTTAGATCAGAGAATGACTTCCATAATACAGAAATGATGACCTGTTTTCAAGGCTTCTACCTGCATCCTTTTTAAAATGCAGATGGTCAGTCTTGCCAGATGAGGCGTGATTCTTGGTGCTTTCACACTCAATGCTCCTCTCTGCAGCCGCCTCCCCGGCCCCCACCCAGGCAGGGTCCCTGCACCATCTGCAGGGTGAGAGGCACCCAGGGCCACAGGCTTCCTGCAGGGCGTCCACAGCAGCGACACACAGGGACTTTTCCACTGGCGGTCAAGGGCTGGGAGGGTGCCCAGGCTTGTGCTAAGAGGCCCCCCGCCCACCCGGTGACTCAGTGAAAGGAAAAGAGGGAGAAGCCAGGACCCCTTCACCGCATCCCCACCCCTCCTTAGGGGCTGGAGCCCTGCCAGAGCACAGGGGTCTTTGAGCAGAGTCTCTTGGGCCAAGGAGCCAGCCACCCACAGGCAGTTGCTTGCCCGTGGCCTTCGGTGGGTGCACACACCCACCGCCTAGAGCAGGGGAAGCGTGAACTGAGGTTTACCACCGGGGCTGTGTCCCCTGGCGGCCACTCTGGGGCACAGGGACCAGCAAGCGCTCTGGTTTCCAAAGCCTCCGCCCTGGCAGATATTCACAGAGGTATCTGGGCGGCACTTAAATGAAGAACAAGTAAGCATATTTGTTATCCTGCAGAACACCGCAAAAGGGTCTCCTGTTCCCTTCAACATCCAAACAGGGTGCGCTCTCCGGCTTCGGGGAAGAGCATCCCCGTGTCCAGTCCCTGGGTCCATCTGTCATGGGCAGGGCAGCCGTCATGGGCCTGTGACCAGCATGGTCCCCCTGGACCTGCGCTGGGAAGGGCCCACACTTGGCCCACGCTTGGTCTGACGTGCTGCAGTCGCCGTCTTGAAAGTCTTAATAATTTTGGAACAGGGGCCTCCCTTTTCCTCTTTCGCACCGGGTTCTGTAGACTGCGCGGCCGGTCCTGCGAGCAGGCAGCGCCCCCTTACCGCGCCTGAACTCCCAGACAAAGGGTCCGAAGCCCAAGCCAGAAGCACCGCCCACCACTCTGTCCGCAGGGCCTTTGCTTTCACAGGGACTTTCGCAATCGAAGTCACATACCATTTAACGAATTAATTCTAAACTCCTTAGGTGTTTTAAAAACACACATACATCCAAGCGTCACTGGCCAACCTGCAAGGACTGACCCATCCTGTTCTGCCCGCTGCGAGGATCATTCTTTGGGGCGAGGCCGGGGCAGTCTGTGCTGGAGGGCCATCCAGGGCCGTCTAAAGGCCTAGAGGGGTAACTCCCCGGCCAAAATAACACATGTGGGGGCTGAGTGTCCAAGAGGGGCTGGGGCTCCAGAAAGGACCTGGGTGGTAGGAACAGGCTGGGGGTGCTGGGAGCGGGGAGCCGGGCAGCAGAGCAGTGCCCAGAGGAGCCGCCTCTTTCTAGGTGCCCAGCTGTCAGAGGAGAAGTCCAGGGTGAATGGAGGTGCAGGACCAAGGACTGGCAAAGAGGGTGGGGCTTGAGCCCCGGGGAGGACGTGAGGACGGAGAAGAGGAGCTGACGCTGAGGCAGGGTAAGAGGGGACTCCCGGGTAGGTCAGAGGACACTCGGGGGTTGGGGGGGGGGCAGTGAGAAGACCAGGCCGGCACCCTGTCCCCATCCTGGGGGATGCCCGAGAAGGCCCAGTCAACACGCATTTGTACTGTGACTCTTTGCTAAACTGTGGTTTGAAGCTCCGGATAGGACCTTTATGAGCCACACCCACTTAGACAGTGGTTCGCATCACCTGGGACAGGGGCTCAAATGATCCCCTGCGTGGGCCCCACTCCACACAGTGGGTCATGCTCTCGGGGTGGCCAGGTGCTCATGGGGGTCTCTGTAAGGATCCCCAAGGATGCCGACCCCTTGGGAGGGTGGAGAGCCACAGCCTTCAGGTTAGGTGGTGGAATGCGCAGAGCCAGGGAATGGGAGGGTGAAACCGCAGCAAAACGGCTTCCAGCCCCTCCCCGGGGCCACGCCCACACCAGGAGGCTCCCTGCCCACCTGCCCGAGAGAGCACGGGTGGGTGAGAGAGGAGGAGGACAGCAGAGAAACCTCGACATCTAATTTCCTTCACCTGTGGTGCCCTCTGGGGTCGCACAGCCAGGCAGGCTACACGTGCGCCTCCCAGATCAGTGCCGACATCATCCCCGCCCCCAGTGGCTCCGTCCTTGTCTCCCAAGTGCAAAGCCACCATCCTCCATTACCTTCTTGCTCTACAGAAAAGATTAGGGTGTCCAGTGATGAGGAGAGACGGATGGCTTGGAAAAAAGGAGGAGACAGATTTCCAGGGCAGCCCTGTGAATGGAAGACAGAGAGAGCAGAAGTCAGACCAAACCTGGGCGGCTTGACCGCAGCGAGAAGGGTGCCAACAGCCGTGCCCAGGCCCGCGCCCTTCCTCCGCCTCCCTGGCCTTTCCTTCCACCCTCCTCAGTGGTCCCGCCCTTTCCAACAGCCTTCCCCCACTGCTTGAGACACCACGAATGCCGTGACGAGTGTCCTGGTCTCCAGCCACCATCTCCTGTCCTTCCCTGCTTCCCAGCTTCCAGCCCCCTGCCCCCCTCACTTGCCTGTGCACACACTCTCTCCCCTCCTTGCCACGCCCCTTCTTCATTTCCTCTTAGGAAAATCCCCACTGAGCTCAGTCCAGCCCCTGTCCCCTCGGGGCCCTCACGGCGCCCCTGCCTGTGCTGGAGAAGGCTGGCCAGGTGCTGACAGTCCCCCTGCACTCATGTGACCACTCGCCTCACGAGGGCACCCGCTGCTGGCCTGTCTCAGTCCACTCTTGCGTCCTAGGTGACCCAGGCGGCCCCTTCTCTCCACTCCGACCTCCAGCACCTCCTCCCCGTCTTCCTTCCGAACACAGCATCCTAGCTCCCTGAGAAGACTGGAACTCTCTGAGACCACCCACGAGGGCCCGTGCCTCACCCCCAGGCTCCCTGCACGGCGCCCCTTCTCTGCCCCAGCGAGGTGTCTGCGCTCGGTCTGAGCGGGCCTCCCCCCGTGCGCACCAGGGTCCCGCTGTCCCCTCTGCAAGGACATCTCTTCCTCATCATCAGCGTTTCCCTTCTCACCAGATCATCCCAAAGGTACACACGAGGGCTTCAGTCTCTCTGTCTTCCAAACAACAAAACAAAACAAAAATCCTCTCTTGGCCACACACCCACCCACAGAGGTTTCAGCTGGTTTGTCCCTGGTGTTCGCTGTGAAGGTGGTTGCTGTTTCCTGGGCTCGCTGGTGGTTTGTTCTCGGATCCCTTTGCAATCTAGAGAAGCCTGTGCATCCCTTAGCTGAGGAGTGCTTTTACATATATAAAATAATACGCAGGGTTATAAAGGAAGTCAAGTATACATACTGCAAGGCAGTTATCAAGCTATTTTAAAACCGTTTTGTTTGCAGTAATTGACGTGCTTCTCTGTCAAGGCATCACATGACAGGACTGGCAGGGTCTGATGCCCACCATGGTTCTGAAGCGGGTCACCGGTGAATGATCTTTCCAGGCACCCCGCACGCCTGTAATGCACACCGTCCAAGATTTCTCTTGGCGATAAAGTTGTAGGCACTGGTCATGTTGCTGTAGGTGGCTGCCTCTATTCACGACACAAGGAAATGCTTGTTTTCAGTGACAGGTTGATACACGGAAACATACAATTTGTTTCTCAGTTGGGTTGACAGACAGCTGCCCTGAATTCTATGGCCCCCAGACCCCAGATGGAGACCCCCTGCTACAGCTGCTGCTTCATTTCCTGGTTCCCGTGATGGTCCAAGCTCTCGAACGAATTCTCTGAGCTCATTCCCTCCTGTGCCCCACCCCGATTCTCTCCTGAGCCCATTCCAATCACTCCACCGAAACTGCTTATCAGGGTCTCCTATTTCCTTCCCCCTGCTGAATGTGACGCTAGTCTCTCAGTGCTCAGGTTACGTGATGACCCAACACAGGGGTTCTCTCTGGGACCTGGAACTCCGCCCCTCACCACTCTCCCTCGGTCCCCTCCCGCCCCCTCCTCATCCCGTCCTCATTGTTCTAACCTCGGATGCTGGGGGTTGCTGGAATCAGTCCGGGGCTCCTGTTCCTCCGGGTCTGCACTCCCTGGGGGCTCTCATCCCAGCCCAGGGCTTTCAACCCCACCTCTGCGCCACTGAGTCCCAGGCTGACTTGTCCACCTCAGCCCGCTCCTTGAACTCTGCACATACAATGGCTACCCAGCTGTGGGACCGCCCCCCCCCCCTGGGGAGAGCCCTCCCAAACTCCGCTCATCCAGGATGAAACTCTTTTCTGCCCTTGGCCCTCCAAATCCAGCCCCACCTCCTCCCCCTGCCTTCACCTGCTCAGTACCTGGTGACTCCATCCTCCCAGGTGCCTGGGACAGGAGCCTGGGAGCATTGGTGACCCCTGGCTCTCACAGCCCACAGCTGAGCCATCAGCAGACCCCACCAGCCTCACCTGCCCATGGGTCTGGAAACTGACCTCGTCCTGGCACCCACCTTCGTCACTGCCAGCACCTCTGACCTGGTCAATTGCAGGAGTCCCCTGTTTGGGGGTCCCTGGTTCAGCCCAGGTGCGGCCTTGGACAAGTTACTGAGCTTCTCCAAGCCTCAGTCTCTCCATCGGTAAATGAGGACAAGAACGCACACAGCGCAGACTTGTGGGGGATTAAATAAGTTAATGCCAATGGGAGGCATTTAGCAGACGTTTGACATGGAGGAAGCACCCAGCAAACCCAGCTGTGCTGGTTTTACCATTAATAGTAACAGCTTCTGTGCGCCTGGGCCCGAAAGGCTAGATTTACGGAGAATGAGCATCAAATGCTGTTTTTAACTGTATTTTATTTAGCATGAGTGAATCTCAGTTTATGTTTTCCTTTGACACCACATTTTTCATCACAGCAATATAGTTCCAGTACAGTGCTCAAATAAATAATTTCCACTAGCTTACAAAATGCACAGAATAGTTGTCTCATTCATGGGGGTGTGCAGCAGGCTGGGGCTGCGCCTCTTCTGTTTGGATGAAGTCCCAACAGGAGGCCCCACTGAGCTCTACTGGATGTCCAAGGGAGAGCCAGGGCCGCTGTCCGAGTCACCTTATCTAAGCCTGGCCTGCACCCCAAATCTGGGTTTTTATGGTCTTGGAAACCAGGATCTTTTGCTTTAAGAAAACCAGATAGTGGCCTGAAAAGGTCGGCCGTGCCGCTGTGCAGCTGGCCCCACCCGGCCTGGAGACCTGGGCCCGCACCTCTTCGGGGCATCAGCCGGGCTGCTGGTCCACCCCGTGGGTGCCCACGGCAGCTGGCCCTGCGTTTTGAGTTTTCACAAGTACAGAGCACCTTCCAGATTCTTCCACCTCCATGAGGACATGGATTTTGTCCTCCACACTTGGGGACCTAAAGCTAACTACCGCCTCGATGTTGCCATGGCGGACGTGACACCCCCCGGGCCGTGCTCAGTACCTCTCTGGAAGGCGCCCCACCCTCCGCATCAGACCTGAGTGCTTTTTTCCTGTGAGTGCCCATGACGTCCTTCGGCGAGTCCCCTGTTCAGGTTCCCCAGGGCTGCCGAAACAAAGTGCCACAAATCATGAACGAGGTGGCTTAACACAACACCAACTTATTCTCTGGGAGTTCCGGAGGCCGGAAGTCCAAAGTCAAGGTGTCGGCGGAGCCAGTTCCTTCTGCGGCTCCGAGGGAGGTTCTGGTCCATCCACTCTCCCAGTTGCCTGCACCTCGGAAAACGAACAACACCGCAATCCTGTTAGGAAAAGCAGCTACGAAAAGCACTGATGTGCTTATTAAGTGAAAGTCGGTAATTTCGTTTTTAAATGTCGATCGACGCCTCTTTCGTGGACGCTGATGAAATCGGGTGAATTGGCGTTACAGAGACAATGTCCCCCGGGAACTGGCTGAGAGGTTCTTGTGGCCGCGGGGGCTCCACTGTAGCTCTCACCACGTCCGCGGCCTCGCTGAACCGAAAATGGCCCTGTGGGCTTTTAACCACACGCCACGATTTTCATCCGAAGGGCATGGCTTCTCCCCAAACCAGTTCCTGTCAAGAAAAATAGATTTTTCTTTCCTTGTCCAAAACAGAGGGCAAATTTTTAACCTATAAATTGTCATTTATGTATGATCTGGGCAAGCTATTTCACACTGGTTTTCCTGAATAACACCAACAAGTCCTAACCACCACGTTGTGATACGTTAATGACGCAATTATTCTGTCTCTGCCTCTCTCGGAAAGAGGGCTGGCTTTCCGTACCATGGGCAGATGGCACAGAAGTCCTCGTAAATTCAAAATACAGATGCCTGCCAGTCTGAAAAGTCACCCAGGGAAAGTCACAGACACTGTGGGAGCCAACACCTCCACAGTACGGCCCATCGTGAACGAACATGAAGTGGGTGTTCCAAGGCGTTACTTACTTGATCACTTTCTCGTAATTCCCAGGCTGTCCTGTAAGAAGATGGACTAAAATAGCACCTCCGGAGTAAGCTTCTAGGAAAGACAGCCACCTCTTTGTCCATGTTTAAGAAACATGGAATCTGGCTCTGAACACTCACGTGTGTTTAGGAATTGCTCGTTGGAGTTGCTTCACTCCGATGCGGAATAAAAGTCATTTTCCTCTCTCCTGTGGGTGGTTTTGCTCGTTTATCTCATTCAGGTGAACCCAGACCCCCTTGAGTTTGTTCCCAGTTCTCAAATTCTAGCATTTATGGAAAACCTCATCAGTCAGGAAGGGCGGTCTGGCTGGGGGGACAGGAAGGACAAGAGTGTTTTGAACCAGGCATTTTCTTAAGTCGCTGAACATCAAAGGTGAGGCAACTCTGCCCCCTTGCAAGGTGCAAGGGCCAGGGCCCCCTGAAGGCAGCACCTCTTGTTCCCAACCAAACCCTAGGAAACAAAAGTGTGAGCTGTGGCCGCAGCGTCAGGAGCCCGAGGGGCAGATGTGGGTGTGCTGACCCACCGTTCCCGAACGGCTCCGAATCCGCTCCCCCCGCCGGGCAGCGAGACGCTGAAACAGGGTGTGAGTGGCCAAGCCCTCAACGGTGCCCCCGGACAGGAGGGCCCAGGGGGTTCTGGGTGAAGAAACTTCCAACGCACAGGGCCTGTGCCCTGCTTCCCTGGGTATAACACCTCCTCCAGCGATTGCTGGGGGAGTGGCCAAGGAGCCATCTGTGTCCAGAGGAAAGTTCTTCATCCCGGGGGCTGAGGGACACTGGATGGGCATGGAGCGAGAGCAAGGCTGGGCAAATGACACATCCGTCCCTTGTCCCGGCCAGGCTACCCCACCAGCCCCTGCTGCTGAAATGATGCCTAATTGGGAGAGAAGCTCCCGAGCTGACCCAGCTGGGGTCCAGGCGGGCTGGCAGCTGAGTGTGGAGATGGAGCTCTGCCGTGTGCCCGAGGGCTCTTTTCTCTTTTCTCTTTTCTTTTCTTTCTTTTTTTAATTCTTGCTTTAAAAAAAAAATGTGGCCTTGGCTGGTATGGCTCGGTTGGTTGGGGCGTCATCCTGTTACCAAGAGGTTGTGGGTTTGATGCCTGGTCTGGGCATGTATGGGAGGCAACCCATTCTCTCACGCATCAGTGTTTCTCTCTGTCCCTTCCTCTCTCTCTAAAAGCAATGAAAAAAGTGCCCTCAGGTGAAGACAAAAGAGAAAATGCAGCTCACGGACAACAGAGGACAGGGGCAGCATAAACCTTTATAAGGAAAAACACCCTCGCCTTTCAGGTCTGGAGTTCATCGAACCGATCAGTCTGGGGGCACAGCAGCATTTGGGATTTTCGCAGCTCCCCTCCGCAGATTTTCACTTTATAGCCCCAGGGTTTTCGGAGCCTCCCCGGGGGCAAACCGGAGCACTCTGCTGGCCCTCCTGCTCCAGCTCAGTTACCCTCTGGAAAATCAAACTGTCTTTATTTTTAGCGACCCTGTCTCATCGTTGCTCCGTTAACCTTTCATGGGGCTTACAGGCTCTGAGTCCACTTGCCAAGGTGATTTGACTTCAAGTTGTCCCTTGGAAAAGTTGGGGGCAGGATGTCTCCAGTCAAATAAGTTCAGAAAATGCCCCTCGGGAGACTT